>PNEQ01082062.1:0-31348 GCA_003012365.1 Medauroidea extradentata | reverse complement strand
TCCAAATTTAAAATTAAATTAATTTTTTGTATGGTATATTAAATAAATTATCTTTAATGTGAAGTGTTGGGGAAAGGAGGCTCGGCCCTTTCTCTGATCTATAATAAGGAGCACCGATCAACAACTTGTGTCCACGTTAGTACTGTTTTCCCCTTTCTTTGCTTGGCTGGCCTAGGAGCTGTCTTGATCGGTTTACCCTTCCTGGACCTCCTAGGTTGGTTGGTAAAGTTTGGGGAAGTTACACCAGCCAGTACACTGTGTGTAAATATTTTGTTCAGGAAGGTGTCATCTGTGACTGTACTTAGGCATGTGTTTGTGGTAATTGCTGCGAATTATGTCGCATTTTTTTATACTATTTGTTTCAAGTGTTTAAGCAGAGGCTAGCTATGTACGCATTTTATTTTATGTCAATACTAAGGATTAATTTTTTTTTTAATTCGTCCATAAAAATATTATGATTTCTTAAAGTGATATATTTACCTTTTTTGGTTCAGAAATGCTGTGAAAAGCACCATTTTGCACCTTAAAACCCAAATTTTTCCAGGGGAGGACCCCCGACCCCCCCACTCTTGGTTTGGGGTAGGTGAATCTTTTTTATAAGGCATAAGCCCCCCCTTAACCAAGAGCTGGATCCGCCACTGATGACAGGTGAAGAAGATGGGAACATACACCCATCGGTAGGGATGATGGAATTGGGGTGGAAGTAAGTGATGGACAGGATAAGAGTGGAAAGGCTGGTCAGGATACACAAGGTCGTCAATGAAGTACAAAGGTGGAGATTTTTAAGTTTATTATTAAGTAAGATAGAGCATAGAGGTAGTTGGACTAATGGTGTGTAAATTCAGAGGGTGAGAGCGGAACAGAACGGAGTATGCAGTCTGTGCTTAGGAGGTCGGTTGGAAAAGTGGAATTTTCTGATGGGGTGTTGGTCATGGAGAATAGGTTTGGGAAATATAGGAAATGTCTGACAAGTGAGGAGGTAGGATTTTTTTGACACTGGGCTGTTTCCCCATTACAAGTGTTGATTTAAGAGTTGTTATGTTCTTATCAGAATTTTTTAATTTAAAATATTAGTTGTGCATAGAGTAGACAGCAATGTATCACAGAAATTAGATTTATGGGAAATTTGAATTTTGGCTTCAGGATACATTATGTTTTGTCTAAAATAAAGTAAATTCAGTTTTCGTTTTAGATTGATTTCGTTAGGGTTTCTGCAGTATTTTAGGCCGAAATACATTAATTATTCACTGAACGAGTGTTAGATTTGATATTTACGAAAACAACTCATTTCGCGGGAAAAAAGTCAAGTGAAAAACAAGTACGTAACTGTTTTAAACGCTTCCTATTGGCTAGGAGAATGACGTAATAAGTAAGATCGGGTGAACTCGGGTCACTTCGTATCTAGGCCAGATCCACACTAAACTTCATGAAGTAGCAGCCAGGCTCAAACTTAAATGCACTAAGCATACGAAATCTAGTGCCACTTGAAACATCCACTTGAGCAAGTACGAGTGGAGCCTTCAACTCAAGTCACGACTGTGCATACGGCCCATAGACGAAGACTAGTCCGAGGATCATCGTGCGTTAGTCCGGTCTATCTTTTAGTCCGGACCAAGGGTAGGTTTAACGATGGGCTAAGTCGAAAATTAACATGGCAGACCATTTTCAATGTAAGACAACGTCTGTTTTATATATGCAGCTTATGGAATATAATGGATATTTTACACTAAAACCTTATTATACGCCTACACTGATAATTTATTTAGTAATAAGCATCAGTTACTTAATTTAAAACTGTCAAATTCAAACTTTGTGAGAAAAAAATCTCGTATTGCGTGTTTATTGTACCGTATAAGACATTTACGTACAGCAATAATATTTTATCAAGCCTAATAAGATGGAAATTATTGCTATTAGCAATATGAAACCGTAAATATACGATTTGCGTAAAACACGTTATATATTTACTATCAACTTGCATTTGTATATAATAATTATCCACTTACAATTGTAAGTGTTTCGGTAGCTCAGGGGTAGGGTACTGGCACAGTAATCCGAAAGTTGTGAGTTCGAATCTCGCCTGATGCAAAAAAAAATTTTTGTTCTTTAAATTTGTTAGTTTTTAATTATACATAAAGAAAATAATTCAGTTTTCTTATTTTATAAATGAATTTATTCTGTACATTATGTAACGTTAAATTCGTTCTACATAACTACAGTAAATCCTGTAATATTTTGGTATAGAAACCTCTATTTGCACAAAATATTCTTATACATATTTCCGACGTTTTTATGCGGAATTTTGCTGTTAAATTTTCTTGTTTGTTCGTTACATAATGCCACAGCACATATCGTTCTTAATAAAATTTCGACTAGTGAAATATACGTGTTTATGTATAGGTAGTGCTGAATTCTGCTATACTTTTACAATATGTGTCACAGATTATTTTCCCCATACTTTCTCATGTTTCATCAACAGTAGTTTAAATTATTGCTTTAAAAGGCGAATTTTTTACCACATATAAATGTATGTTTATGATTTTACTGTCAGTTTAGACGTAACATTGATTAAATAAATATAACTTCGGTATCCTGTGACTTTTAATTTAGTTGTTTAAGAAAGTAAAAAAAAGTGCTTCACAAAGGCTCGATCTCACGACTCTAAGTTAGAAAGCATTAACACTGCTCTACATTAATAATGCTACATATAAAGAAAAAATATCTTAATTTTTTATTTACAGCATATCTTAATAAAGTGTCTTATTGATACAAAATGTACTAACATCGCACAATATATTCGCTATATGACATAACTGAAACAATATTTCGGATAAACGTAATCGTAATCGTAATACAAACAAATTATTTTTACTAGCGAATGCTTGCCTGTGTGTTAAAATGTGATGTGTGCATGCGCGAAGCATGTGGCAACAGTGTACAAGGCTGATCCCGCGACTATCTCTAGTCCGGCGCTAGTTGGCATTTATGAATAAGGTAACACTTGGTCCGGACTAAAGCTGGGTTCACAATTAAAAACTTAAGCATTATGACGTGTAGCTAAGAGTTGACTTTAGAATAGAAAGTGTGTTTCCTAACGTACCGATTCGCAACAGAACTTAACAGGCCGTGTGAGGTCGTGTGGCGTGTGGGCCATGACTTAAGAAGTAACAGGTACAGCGAAATTTTATATTTTTCCGTAAGAATTAAGGGAATTAACCAATCAGAGCATTCGGGACGTTAAATAAACATGGCGGATATTTAAATAATATACGTTAAATACGGTGTGGTGCTATATATGATGGATTTGGCATATTATGATCATTTCAAGCTAAAAATGCAGTTAAGCTTATATTTATTTTTAGTTTAACGACAGAATAGCTGTTTGAAAAGCTTTTAAAACCCCATTTGACTAGCGAACAATTCGTAGTATATTACTGTTTTGGTATGCATGGCATTTTATTAATTATAAAAATGTTAATCTGATTTAATGGAAATTCTTGCTAAAAACAGAAATATAACATTTTGTTACATGTACAAGTTTAGATGCTTAACACATTAAAATAACTTGTGTAGAAGCATTGTCTGTGTGAAATGTTTGGTGGCTCAGAGGTAAAAGCTTTGTTTAGGCGGGTTGTACCTTTTACAACTTCTACACCCAAAGGTGTAGTTGGGTGTAGTGGGTGTAGATGGCCAGAGACCAAAGTTGTAGGAAGTGCAGAAAGTCCGCCTGAATGCCTAGGTGTAGATGAGAGTGAATTGTTTTGTTTACTTTCTGTGTTAGTGAAATGGCATTAAATTGTAAATATTGCGAGATATTTGAATGCAGGCAAAAACAGATGCAGGTGATGAATCCGATGATAAACGTGCCGTTACAGCACCTACTTGAGCTAATCTGTATAGTGTTTTGATCGAATTACAAATTTTAATTAAATTTTTGGTCCTATAACCTTAATGTACCTATATCCTTTATGCAGCTCGTTTCATACGCCACGTCACACAACAGGTAGCTCTACTGGAGAAGGAATGTCACCTCTTAAATTAATTTTATTAGTTTTACGAGTTATTATCACAATTAGGCTATATTCATTACAAGTAGTAACATAACCCACAAATGTTACTAAACATAGCAATACAAATAGAAATTGTATTTTACCCATCTCCCAGATGAAGTAGAATACAATTTTTACTATATAGCTTATGTTCTGATTCAAAACTGGACAGCCAACTTCTGAAGACAACACAGCTATTTGTAACATGTTTCGAAAATAGCGCCGAATTCTGTTTTACAACTTCTTCACCCAAACTACTCCACCTCGCAGAGGTGGTGTAGAAGGTGTAGCACCCGGGTGTAGAAGTTGTAGTTACACCCACCGCCTGAACGCTTTGGTTGAAATAACCAGAACGTCACTTCCGGCAAGAAAAACGCGATGTTGCAGATTGGGTGTAGAAGTTGTAAAAGTTGCAGCTAGGTGTAGACCGCCTAAACAAAGCTAAAGTTTTGGATTGCTGATGCCAAGGTCGATGGTTCAAAACTCACTTGGAGTATATATCTTAAGTAATTTAAATTTGTTAATTTATATTTGCACATTAGGAATAAGTGAAATTTTCTTGGGTTTATACGTGCAGCCTCAGTATAATGTGATTACCCGATTGTACGAGAACTGTTATTCAAGTAATGAACATAGAGATGCAATTTTTTATTTCTAACATATTTTTTACATTAGTATTTCATTTATACCATTCCTTGGCGATATTCTGGACAACTGGCGACGAAATATATTGAGGAATCCACAGTAATTTCACGCATTTGAAGAAAGCAGAGTAGTCGGGTTCTTATTGGTTGGAATTAAGAATTAACACATTCATTATGAACCAGAATTATTTAAGACTTTTTTCCGTGTGCGTGATTAACGCTTACTGCATAATTCTTAAGTTTTTAATTGTGAACTAGGCTTAAGTCAGGACCAACTCTGGACTAACTGGCACAAGATGATTTCAGAATCATCTCGGAACTATCTCACGACTAAAAATAAGGCCCATTAAAACATAGAGGGGCGGAAGCAGCTATTTCCAAGGCTCTCATGTGAAGCCTACTTGAAATTGTTCGGCCATTTTATCTATAGTCAAAACATTGTCAGCTGATGCATGTTGTAATGTAGGTTATACGAGAATCGTGTTAATATTTTGGGATAATGATCGTGTGGTATTTGTTTGTCTAGTCCGTTACAACTACACCTGATTAATGTACCACTAGAGAACATTCGTACCCTCGCCAACATGAAATATGTATCAAATTGTTGCAGTCCACAACATATTGTGATGCCTATCTGTGTTTGGCTGCACACACTACAGCAATAAAATAAAAGCATACTACAGCTACTATAGGCTTTGTTTGTGCAGTTTAGATAAATTGTACTGTTATGTAATGGGTAGCTGCAATGAGACAGGGTAAAAGGTAGGTAACGAACCTTTTTGGTTTACAATCAACACAAATCAAATATTAACGAAACATAACATTTAATGAATCGTGTAGAGATTCATTACTGGGAGGAGAAGGAAAAAACATACTGCTTGATAGTATGGTATGGCATAGGCTGGAATATGTTACCAAAGAGAAGAGTACATATATAATGTAACTTGAAGTGCGGGAACGGAAAAAGGTGCAAAGAGGGTAACGGGATGGGTGAATAGTAGGGGAAGAGGCAGCGGTACGATGGGGAGGATGAAGGGATATATAGGCCATCTGTAATGTTGAAGGAAATGGGATGGAGTACACTAAAAGCCAGAAGAAGAAATGAAAGTCTGGTCAGGATGTTCATACTTGTGACTAGAGAGGGAGGTTGTGGAGGGTTAAATTGCCACCTAGCTAAGGGAGGGTATGGGGGAGAGTAAACACCAGTGAGAAGGTTCAAGTGGAGTGGAAGAGAATGAATTGGTTAGAAAGTCTATGCTTGTGCCCATACAGCACACTTGGTCGCAGGGACGTCACCGGGACGTGGCAATGTCGAAATGTGGCCACGTCACAAAAAATGACGTCGAATCGACATGGTCGTTGAAACCATTAAGTAAGTGTCTATTTTCAACGTCGCAGCGACGTGTTTTTTAGGGACCTCGTGTTCCAATCGCGTACATGACTTTCCATGACGTTGCCACGGCGTCAAACTTTCGACCAACTTGTTTAACACTCCAGATTAACACGTTTTAAAAAGAAATGGCATCCATTTTAGCTATGAATTTTTTGTACTTTTACTCTGAAAATAAGCATTGTTTTTATTAAATATGTAATTAATATTCGAAATAATTAAAATCCTCTGTATACAGTTCACCCAAGTCACTTTGCGATGTTGGCGAGACTGTAATTAAAATGGCATGAGAAAATACTTGGTAAATGTTTGTGTGTTGAATTTGTGCTGTGGACTAGTTTGGTAAGTAAAATTGTATATGTTATAGCATTTTATGCAGTTTTGTCATGCCTAAGATTATTTGAGCATGTTTTGTGTCGGTTTTCTCTTCATTATGTCCCTTTATCAAGAAAGTGTGCTACGCGTCCTTGAGTCTAATGTCGACGCTACATCCCTTTGCTGACGTCTTGGGGACGTCAGTTTGTGACCTCAATATTTTCCTCACCCAAGATGTACATTTATTTATTTTCGTACTTTTGTGAACGGGGTGCGTGAGACGAATAATATATTTGCTGTGTGATTGGCATAGCTAGTTAATCGTACAAATTGTGCTGCTTAGATTTGTGAAGTTGTTTCATTGTCTCTTGGAAGAAATTTTGGTCACGACTCTTATGATTTTGATACGTTTTCTGTAGTGGTTATGATATGTGTGAGAGTTAATTGACTATCGAAAAGTTAAGTCAATGTGCAACATGTCCTACGTCGGTTCCACGTGTCTCTTCTGACGTTGCCGTAATGTATCTCTTGGGTCTCGGGCACGTCAGTGTTTTTTTCGTTTTTAGTATACCGTATGGGTAAATATCAAGTTTAGCTACTTAAGTGTCGGCCAAACTATTGGTTTTAGACATATAGTTTATTGATGAAAAATGTTTCCAGTGACATCCTAAGTAGTCCTACGCAAAATTTTTTTTTGTTAGGTTAGTATAGGTTGTTAAGTTAATTTAGGTTAATTGAGATTAGTTTAAGTTAGATTTAGTTAGTTTAAGTTAGAATAGGTTCCTTTAAGTTAGAATAGGTTCATTTAAGTTAGAATCTGTTAGGTAACCTAACTTGACCTAACATTACATTATGTTAAATAAAGTTATGTTACCTAACTTAAACAAACCTAATATAACTTAACTAATACAATCTTATTTAAACTAACCTAACTACCTAACCTAAACTAACCTAAATTCCTAACTTAACAAAAAGTTTTACGTAGGACTTCTCAATTGGCAGTCGCATACATGACCATGTGCATTGTCAGTGGTGCAGTTCTGTAGTTTTGTTGTCTGCAGTCGGGGACTAGGTAGCAGCAATTGTTTATGTTAAGCCTATCTGTATATGAACTGCAATAATGTTGGAATTTTGAAAAACATGATGCATAAATTTAACAGTGTAACTTCTAGTCTTCGTAAGCTCTTTTTCGAAGTCTCCTTGCTATATCCTCCAGCAATGCTGTTGAGTCGATATCTACACTGGTGCATGACTTTCAAAATACATGTTAAAACTTTCAGAATACATGTTGAATGTTTGCAAAATTTCATCGTGGCCATTTTGAAATTCGAAATATGTTTTCGTGAATAACAAAAGTAAAGGTTACTAATAATATCTGATGTAGGCTCCATATCAGAAGACTGTGCATTTTCATAGTCTCTGTCCTGTCTCAAAGCAAAATTTACACACTAGTAGCCAACTGCCGAATTCACATTCTGGATTGGCCATAAGTGGGAAGCAATTACATGCCTATTGTTTCATGACTAACTTGTTAAACAGAACAGCAGTAGTACCATAATGTACATAAGGTTATGAAAAAAAAATGGTAGTATTGTTTTGATAATAGTCTCAGCTTGCCATAAGAAGTGTTGAAGATTTTTCATATAGTACCACCATTATAGGTAGGCCTATTTTATAGATTTTATCATTAATATTTTATGATTTATGCCTTTGCTATCAAACACCTTGCCAATATCACTGGCAGTTATATATGAGGGATGTAGGCTATTTATTTGCAAAACTATCCGAAGCTTTTGAAACAGTTTTATTTTTAGTTTATATAGGCTAGCTTTAATTTTTTAAGTTGATAACTTAGTAAGTTCATAACAATGAAACAACTACCAGTTGATGAATAAATAAATTTTGTTGTTCAGCCTGTATAACATTTGAAAGACAAGGATACAATTGTTAAACAATTTAGTGTTAAAAATATGCCTAAAAGTTTTACATTGTAAATGTACATAGTTTGAATAGCAAAATTTTCACTAATTTAAGGATTTAAAATTGACCAATTGTACAGACTCTTTTAAAATATATAGAATCAAAAATTTACATTATGTGCTAAACACATCTCATTAAACAATTGAAGGCCTAGAATTCACGGTTATAGAGGGGATTCAAAATTAACCACTATTCTGTTTTAGGTTTAAATTTTTTTACGGCAGTTATTGGGTAGCCGGAGGCAACCTGTTAAATACAGTGAACCTCTCTACGATGAACCCTGTCATAACATTTTCCTGGCTATAAGTTAAGGCTGTTTTTATTAGGTTTCTTAAGCAGTTTCATTGTACAAAATTTCTTATGAAGTTTTCTCTCACATAAAGTATATATATGTGTCCCTTCAGAAACGTAATATTAGAATTATGGATCTACTGTAATTTAATTTCCATTTTGATGTATTGTTTGTTTTATTGCATCCGTAAGATCTTTTCAATACACAATAGTACAAAAATATTGGAGATATTGTTTCAGACATTTTGCTAATTTATGGGTTGAATAATCCAGAAAGTAATTGGGCCTATTCTGGGTTTGGTAGGGATCGACAAGATTCCTAGAAACATAATTATCATATTTCTTTACGTGGTGCATACATTGTAGGACCTAGTACATAACAAGATGATATAATCAATATTCCTAGTTTTATGTACAGTGATTCTGATAGTTAAGATTACAGGTGGGTGGTTGACTGTATGGGGAACTTTTTATATCTTCAAATGTTTTGATTTTAGGATTTTTTTAAATGTGTGAAAACATGATAAATTTAGTGTACATGGTGAAAGAGTATTTCTCAGATTACCAATAAAACATACTAATATATGTTGTTTAAAGCCCTTTGTAAGATACATGAACAAATAATGGCTCTTTTAAAACTCCGAAGGGATTTTTTGAAGATATTTTAGTGTTCATAATTTCGAAGTTTCTCTGGGATTGTTTTTCTTACGTTTTCTGTTTTTTGTGTGTTGTTTTGTATTTTGTCATTTTGTATTTCAATACATGTTTGGTCAACAAAACACGAGCAATGGCGCATGTCCACAAACCAATAAATTCCAATTTTTAAATTACGGTACCCTATATTAAGTTTTTGTCGATAATACTTATTGAGCACGTAGAAATTAGAGTAAAATGTGTTTGTTGTTTAAGAATGCCAGAGTAGTTGAATTAAAATATAAAAATATGTTGTGCATGTTCCCCATTATCCTGTTCTTCATAGACATTCCAACTATCACAAAGCATTATCGAACAGTTTTTACATTTTTTTTAGCACACATAAAATACAAAATAATTTTCTTCCAAATTGTTGCGTAGTATGGATGCTGTTACATATCCTTTCCCCAAAGATGTATTTTTTCCCTTTAGTCGCAATATGTAATTACGTCGAAACTTGAATTCAGTGATATAATCAACAAAAATGTCAATTATTTGTGACTAATGGACAATGCAATAAATCTAGACAAATACAGCTACATAACAATTAACACACACTCTAAAACACATGGTAAAATGCAGCTTTATGACCCACACAAAAATTCTAAATTAAAATCACAGTAAAATGTATCCTAAATCTTGGAAAGCCTTGCGAATATTTTTTATAATTTTGTTCACAGATAGCCTGGCTACATATATTAAGAAGATGTTGAAGTTTGAATGAAAGTCCATCGTTTATATAAAATGAGCTTCAAAAGTTTAATTTCCTTTTGTTACTATTGACCAAGCAGCAACTAACCATTGTATTCGTATCCGAACATTTTTATGTTTATATATCCTGTTTTCTGATTAGGAACGAAAAAAATAAGTCAGACAATATACAAGGAATTATCAAGCATGTGTAGCACAATCCACCACCACGATAAATATCATACATACTACATGCTCGTTCAAAGACTTTAACACAAACATATTGCGGTTTAAAATTGTTTTGCAACTCTTAAATGGTGAAACACGGTAACGTAAACAGCCTGACTTTGTCTTGGAAAAGGTGACTTCCTGCCTAGGAATTTTCGCAGAGTGACATCAATCCTGTAACTAACCGTAATCATTCAGTTTGAAAATCTATGAATTTGTTACATTTATGGCAAGTGTCTGCATTGGCACGCATGTAATTTAGCAATAACTCTAAATGCTTGTAATGGTTTTAGTGAAATTCCCGACACATGCATGTTCTCTATTGTAGGTAAATTACATGGTGCTGGGTTAGTTTAGGTTGGGTAAGGTTAAGCTCTTTGCACAATTTTTATGTCCATACAGTTAAATTCTGTGTAATTTTTTTCTCCCAGTTTATCTTTTACTCCACAATTCCTAGGCTTTCTACTGTCTACTTTCGTTGAATGTAGAGGCTTAGTTGTTAGTTGTAACACTTTATTTTTTTTAGAAAATGTATGGCTCTCTTACTTAAGATGGTTTTCTATATATTAAGTTCTAATATTTGTGTTAAATAATAAAAAACCTTTTCAGTTATTTGCATGTTTTTCTGTGGAGAGAAGATATCATGTACAATAAGGTTTATTGTGAATATTCAATAGGAGATGTCCTTTTGGATTGTGGAGTTTGAAGATGGTCTTCAGGTTGTACCAGAAGAGTGGCTAAGCAGTGTTGAAGAGAGTTGCCTGTGGCCGACACATGCAAACCCGAGCAAAATTACGAACTCTAAACAAAATTGGGTCATCCGTATAATAAAAATAATTTTTGGATCAGCCGGTTAGTATTAACACTTAATTTTGCGTGAAAGTGTTATTTTGGCATTTTAAAGGGATCAGAATTTGTGTAATAATTTTACTTTACTGAAGTAAGATTCAGGAAATCATATTACAAAGTTATGGGTAGGTAAATAAAACTGTACCTAACCAAGTATGTTTTTCAAAGTGTAAATAAACTGTCTGCTTTTTTAATGTGTCTCTAACAACATATTTATGTATATAATATTGCCACGCTGAAAAAATTTGTAAGTTAAGTATTGTGATCTGCCTGTCCACTAGAGAGTTTCCTTTATGCCCATTTATTCTTAAAGCTGAGTTAACAACCACTATGTGACTTACATACAAACGTGAAATGTCAAATCACACAATGCATGCAAGCTTACCCATTAGCCAGTAGTATGTGTATGACTGAGTAGGTCACCTCTTTCGGTAGGCTTACTGTGTACGGAAGTACAATTAAAGCAGCTGTATACTTAGTGGTATTAACATAAGACAAATCTATTTTGATCATGTTCTTTAAATTGTCTACCTTTTTGTCACATATCATATTATTTATTTTGACTAAAACATGTCATAGTGTATTTTTGTAGCTCACATGTTTTATAACAAATCTTTTTCCATGCATGTGTTGTTTTATGATGTTAATGCAATCCTGCGTATACATTTTAAGTGTAATTTTGAATGCACCTTAATTGTTGAGACTTAGTTTAGTCTATTCTGGACAGGCAAAAATGTGTTAAAACTGGATACTGGTTAAGTCTACAAAAAATTGTTTCCATTTTTATGTTGGAAAATGTATTGTAATCTTCCTGTGATATGATATACATAAATATGTATTGTAGGGAGTGTATGTGTGGATAAGCTATGCAAAGTTGAAACAGTCAGTACCATTAAAAAAAAACTTTAGTTGATATAATAAATATCCTATAATAATATACTTCTTCAATAAAACAGCGTTAGAAAATGACTTGGAGTGAGAACTGTAGGTTGCTGTAAAACTGAAAATACTTCCTTTCAAGGTACAAAAAATAGAAAATATGTAACTTATGTAACCAGCTACTGTTTATCTCTACATCCTAAGAAATAGTTCAAAGTTTAATTTACTTAATGTGCCAAACGTTGTTCTGGGTGCGGCAGGTGGAATAAAAAAACATAGGCTACGTTAATTGAGTGTAACAGCCACCACAATTCAAAATTTGGAAGGATTCAAATACACAGTCAATTATATTACTCTTACAAATATAAGTCCTCACATATACTTGTTTTCCAATAATTTACGTCATTTAATTTAAGTTAATAATTTATTTCTTTTCTTTCCTCTCCTCGGCTAACTCAGGTCGTGAACTGTAGATCAGTTATAAAAAAAACTGGACAACTTGGTTGGTTTGGTTAAGTAAAAGAAACATGAATAAAAGTTTTACTGTGTAGGAGAAAAGGAAAAAAAAATGAAATTGTACTTTAATTAGACAGCCTATCGCCTCGGCGGTTAAAACTTACCTCATCTCCACCCGTTGCTCTCGGCTAGTTCAAAAGTCTTCGCAACCATTACGAAAACTTTAGTCTGGGTTGGAGATTTATAAACATATTAACTGTAAACTAAAGAAATGGAAATTAAAAAAAAAATATTAAAAAAATACTAACATACATTTTAAAAATTTAAAACCCACAAAAAACACATAAATAAATAATAAGTAAATAAATTGGATGCAAACCTGGACTACTTGGTTACAAAACTAAACTTACCTATACCTACTCTACCCGGGCATTTCCTAACTAACCCTACTGGGTACCTACAATTACATCTATAAGCAAAAAAAAAAAAATAATAAAAAAATTACAGAAAATAAATGTCCTTGTTTCTCACGTGAGAAAAAAATCAAAATACTAATTACAAAATTACTAAAATACTATTTCTGATAGCGAAATGATACAGTATAATATTCATTAACATTTTTCAGGTATTTTCAGGCATGCATCAATGTAGTTTTAACATGTCTGTTCAACTTGTATAGTAGCCTTTCGACTGAATTAAAAAGCATTGGGAGTTTTTGGAAAGTCATCGAGTCTCGTCTGGTGAACCTGTTATTTTCTCGAAAAGTCCAGTTTTGGACCAATCTGGTGGATCATATGTTTACATCAGAGCCACCGGCCTAAAAAATCAGTGAATGTGATGTAAATACACCCAGTGTAAATAAACAAGCAGAAGCATGTGATGTCAACCTCTAGCAGCACTATATAGGAGGCAAATGGAGAACGTCAATATCACTGAGTGGTAGGAAAGTTGTGCATATATATATATATATATATATATATATATATATATATATATATATATATATATATATATATATATATATATATGCAATACATATGTTAACAGGCGTGTTAATTTATATAAGAATACGACGATTGGCTTAAAAACTATATTTGATCATGTGGATCAGTAAGAAGTAAGCAATTTCAGGCATATTTTATAATGAACTGTGTGTTATGATTGTATGTATCACATTCCAGCGTAATTAAGAACATAGTTTGAGTTTGATGTGCGCGACTTTTGATGACTGTTTTTGCGCTGGGAAGAATAAAAAAATGCAAATTTGAGAAATATTTTAAAACTCAAGACAAGGAAAATTTAATCGATCAACTGTTTATTTGTTTTTGTATAGGCCTACCTGTTGACGTAGTCTACGGTATTGTTAATTCTGGCGTAATGAGACCATATCAGTATAACCTTGTATTTTCACTATCACTGCCCTTTCGTACATGCAACAACAATTCTCAACATTTCACCTTCTAAGCTGTCGTGCTTTTTTTTTTGTGGAAAATGAGTTACTTTTGCTCCATTAGTTGACAAATCACAATTACGTCTTATTTCTTATTCAAGTTTACGGCAAACTCCAATGACTGGTACATCAGGCATGGTAAAAATGCATTGGTGAATTTGTCAAACTGTTTACATCGTTATGTCATTTCTTGTGGATGGACCATTGGCTTTATTTGGTGGAAATGTTTTTTTCATCATATTAGCAGTTAATGATGTAACAGTAATTGTGGCGATAATGTCCCTTATTATCTATACTGTAATCCCCTTCTGTGTTCGAGAAGGTTAGGCCCTTAGAAATTCTTGCGAATTGTGAAATTGCAAATACCGAGCCCAGAAACATATGGAAAAAATAAGGTTAGGCTTCCAGGCCCTTTTCCTATCATATTTTTTAATGAAAATTATGTGCACACAGTCCTTGCAATATGTTTTATGTAAACAATTACGATTTAAATAGAATTAAAATTTCCACAATTGTTTTAATACATTTGAAAGGTACACAAACAGTTGTTAACCAACATTAGAACTCAAATTTATTCCGTTAGCAAAATTGATTACTATGTACACATGAAACTTACAATACAGTTGTTTTATAAAGAAAAAGTGATGAATTTGAAATACAGTACTAACATTTTACACTTTGACATTAATTAGGTATCTTAACTTTAAACTAAAATTAACTTGGTGCAACTTTTTCACATGTAGGGCTATCAATAAACTATTTCATGCCAGTGTAAATGTGGAAATTTAAGACAAAGTTTACAGTATCTTTTTTTTTAAGGCACCACTGTAACACGAAAATTACTGTGCACATATAAGGTGCTCGGTTTTTAACATTATGTTGAAACACTCTTCTTATATGCTCGTTGCTATGCGCGATTTTTATCGTACATGCAGCCTAAGTTACTTCTGCAGCAGACATAAAACTTGTTAAATCTAGAATTTTTATTTCGTAACTCAAACTAAGAACTTTCTTTGTGATCTCTCGTCTCTTAAAATGACCACTTCAGCCTTTCTTTTAGGAGATATTACTCAGCAGCTGACCACTGAAGGTGTAAACTGCACACAGTACATGTGCATTTGAAGCATTAACGGTAGCTCAGCTGGCTGACGACATTAGACTCGCGAGACTAGCAGGCAGCAGCTGCTTTTGCACGTATGCTGTGGTGAGTGGTGCACTCTTAGTCTGAGCGGTGCACTGGAAAATCCAAATTCTCAAGCATTTCACATTTATCCTTCAAGTTTTTTTTACAGTGGTGGGTGAAAACCGCGAATGCTAAGTCCGCGGATAAGGCAGGTCGACTGTACTAGTTCTACTAACAACTGCAGCTGCTAGCTGACTGTGGTTTTATGTTTGACCAATTCACAGTAGTGCTAGCTCAGCCAGAAAATCACAGGCTGCGCTGCCTTATATTATCAACGATGATATCCCTCTCAGCTGCTAGGGGGTGCCGCAGCTTTCTTTTTAAAGTATTGAAGTTATTTTTTTGCTAATTACAAGTTGTTCTAGTAAACTCAAGGTAGGAATTGTATTTTTTAATTTTATCACGGCGGGGGGGGGAGGGAGCACATCGCCATGGCCCTTTCTTAAGAGCCGCGGCTGTTACAATGTGTCCACATTCTGAAAACTCAGAGAAAGGTTTGGTGTCTATTCATATACTGTACACTATGGACTGCTGCATGAATATCTATCGAGTTTTATTTTTTTGTATTGTAATTTTTTTGTAGTTTCAAGTTAAGTGTGATGAATATCAGGGGAAAGTCTGCACAATGTTTTGTCAACAGTGTGCAATTGGTGGCACTGTTAAATGTGTGGGTCTCTTTAGTAGCATTCTATGTTTTTGCATTGTTACTATTGGTATTTTTGTAATTTTGTAGTTTTGGTTGTCAACATGTAAAAAACAAAATGACAGATGCTTGAACATATAACATCATGCATGGAATGGTGGTATTTGGGCAAGTACATATGTATTAACACGCAAAGTCATGAGAACCTTATTAGTGTGAATGTGATAGGCATGAAGATCGAGAAAACTCTTGGAATGGTGACACCGCCCAGCAGGTTACACAATTGCACAAGTCCAAGCATAAAACCAGTATATTACTGTGTCAAGAAGTGAGTCATCCGAACGCCTATCTGCCAAGGCCACCAATGTATAAAGAGTTGTAAAAGTTAATTTATTGGGTATTAGATGTCATATCAGGGTGGCTAGCAAAACATGTAAAAAAATTTCCCTGACTTTTCCAGGTCAGCTGCTCTTATTTCCCTGACAAACAGAATATCAATTTAATTGACCAGGTTCTATGTTTGTGACAAAATTTTTTTTTGGGTAAATATTAATAATCGATACTCATCGTGTACTGCCAAACTATTTAGTTTAGACATATATTTTACTAATTAAAAATATTTTTAGAGGCATAAGTAGTCCTACGCAACAAAATTATTAGGTTAGGTAAGTTTAGGTTAGGTAAAGTAACAAATTTTTTTGTAGGACTACTTCTAATGTCTCTTAAAGCCCTACGTTAAATTTTTTGTTAGGTTAGTTTAGGCTAGGTAACCTACCCTGACATAATTTAATGTTTGTAACCTAAGATTTGTTCGAGCGACCTGAGCTTTCTGCTCTCGAGAGCGTGCTAAGATTTTCTAGTAGTAGAAAAATAGCAAGAAAGAGCAGAAAGCGCACTGCTCTTTTCTGTAACCAACCGAATGTATAATGGTTGTTTCCAAACTACAGCTGATGAAACCTGTGAATTAATGATTGTTGATGTTTTGTTTTACTTACTTTGAAATCTTTGGCCACATAATTAATTTTTCTTATATTTGCGATTATTTACTATATACATTAATGTAGGCCTATATAATAGTTTTTGCCTGACAAAAAGTGTTAATTTTTAAATAATTACAATCATGTGCAGTAGGGCTTACTCCTACCTCAAGAGAAAACAATGCCTTATTATTAACTTTTAAATTAGTTTGTGACAAATAAAATGTAACATGGCAAATTTTGTTTTTGAATAAGTTTTTATAAAATGGCAAAACAGTCCGTAGTACATAACCAAACATATTGGATAAGCCTCGCCTGACAGAAAAATAACACCATACTTGGTGCGCTTTTTGTCTGCTATAAATCTTTACTACTACTCTGCTCTTCGTCAAAAGCAGGAGCAGAAAGAGCATGCTCTTTCTGAGATTGAGAGCAGTGCTCCTCGCGCCCGAACAGGCTACCAAAAAAAACTTCCTGTAAAACGAACGCCGAAAATCAAAAGTAGTAAGAAAAGTGCAGAAAATCAAAGAAGTAGTAGAAATCTCAGGGTGCCTGAACAAACCTCTAATCTAACCCAACTTAACCTAATTTAACAAGAAAATTGCGTAGGACTACTTACAATGTCTCTAGAAACATGTTTCAATATACTATATGTCTAAAAATCAGTAGTTTGGCTGGTACACGACGAGTAGTGACTCTTAATATTTACTTTTTTTTTAAGTTGAACACTATGTACCAACATAACTTCACATTGCATAGATTTTATCATATCTTTATTATTTACAAAGCAACAAAGTCCTGGGAATATTCAAATAGAACAATTTTCATTGATGTCAACTCATTTTTCGCCTTTAAAATGCTGTGGTTGTGAAGTTATAGAGAGAAAAGCTCTCTATACCAGAATTAAAAGCATGTACTAAGTGGTCTAAAAACAGACGTGGAATACCTGGTCACTACACCATCATTCTTAGAATCCCAAAGCGTACTGTAATGTGCATTGTTTGTATTAAATTACAAAAAAAAACTCGTATTTGAGACAAAAAACTGGTACCTGGCGTCAAATCCACTGTTCCTCACAGCTAAAAGATATATGGAACTTGAAAACTGGTATTTGTGCCAAGAATATGGTACATTGTGTTAATATCATCTGCAGAAATGTTTGTTTACTAAATTTTGAAATTCCAGGTTTTTTTTTTTTTTTAGAGAATTCACTTACTTTTCTCTGACTTCTCCAGGCGTCTTAAATTCCATGACTTTTCCTGGTTTTCTCGGTTGCTTGCCACCCTGCATGTAAATGTGGTGTCGAAGGAGAACATAAAATAAAAACTTCAAATGCAATTCATTCAAATAAAGCAAAACCGTCATCATTAAGGTTGGTTATGAAAGTCTAATCCTGCTCCTCCATAATGTTATTCAAGTCCACATTTTAGTTTTTAACATTTTCAGTAACATGAAACACACATTTATTCCACTCATATGGAGTCAAAGTGTATATTGCTTCATCCAGAAGTATTTGTCAGACAACTTCTATGACCTATTCTTCGTAGCAACGAAATCTAAATTCAAATCGGAACCATTAAATTGGATTCAATTTAGAATGATACAGAGGAGTTCGCAAAACACTTATTTTTACTTACAGCCTAAGCAATTTCATTAACTGCATGTACATTATATGCTAGTTTGTTGTTTAACAATTTACAATGTCAAATACAATAACTGAATTTTTTTTAATAAATTTATCAACCTTGCCATCTCATGATACCCTCAAATCCCATTACACATGCTTAACTTTGGTGTACTTTAAATGCGTGCCATTATAGGATGCTTAAATTTTCCAGCTAGAAATGCTTATTTGAATTTTGTGTGCTGGCTTGAATATTCGACAGTACGTATGAAGTAGAAGTCATGTACATGTTTGTGCGTAATTGAGTCACCATTGATGGAAGTTAAGATGCACCAAATAAATAACAAATACATTGGAGTGATAAATGTTCCATTATTTTTAGTTAATACTTTCTTTACAGTACTCTTACAAACTATAATGTATGTATTGGCGTCTGTTAAAAGAGCTGTTTTGTGTGTTCACAAAATGGGAAGTACTGATGGCGTACTCCAATTGACTGCTCCAGGGGCGCACCTGGTGCACCCCGAAAACTTAAAATATGCAATAGTTACGTGATTGCCCCCAACGAGTGTGTATTGTTTATCCTCAGACAACTGGAACACGCCACATTTACAGTGCATAACTTATGTGACAACAAATAACTTGAAACACAAAATTCTTTAACAATAGGTACTCCAAAACAGCGAAAATTTAACCTTACGAAATTTGGGAGGTTACTTTACTAAAATTTTTCTTCTTGATCTATCGGTAAATAAATGTGCAGACAACTCGATCCTACTAACCTTAGTATAATATTAATAACGAACACAGATATTAAAATAATCACAGTATGTTTGCATCACATAAACTTCTTTGCATTTTTTAAGTTCCGAACAGTCATATGATTGCGTAATTTCCCCCACAGAAAACATTTTCTTTTCTTTACACAATCACAGGTCGCCGCCATAATTGCACTCATTTGCCGCACCGTCTCTCGAGATGGTGCGGCAAAAACTGCTCCCAATGCGCACCCATCGAGTACAACTCTCAATTAGAAAATCCGAATGCTCCGAACGGAGGAGTTCTGGTAATTGGAACATGCGGCACCCGTCAGGTGCGCAATGGGAGCATTCGGGTGCAGTAATTGGAATATGCCGTGAGTAATACTTGCACATATCAAAAACTGCATCACATCTCTGCATGACGCTCTTAACTATGTATACAGTGTTTGGTTAGTACTTTAAACAGCGGCATTGTATTTTTTTTAAGTTCATCTCTTACTATGATACAGCTTGTATTTTTTTAATGGCATGAATTTTAAAAAGCCATTTTGAGTACCTACAATATGAGGTTTTGGAAACATTCTACATCTGTTACAAGTAGCACATTTACAAATTAAGGGGACAAAATGGTTACCAAAACAAAATTACTTATTTTCACTAAAATATACTTAAACCCTGCTCGTACTGCACTTAGTTTTGTACAAACACTTCACTCGTACAGGCATATTTTTGGGGGCCATGAAATTTTTAAAGAATATTCTTAAAGAGAATAAGTCACGAAAATGTACTAAAATGGTATGCTCCAAACAAAAATGATAGAGGGGCTGTACAGTAAATGCTCAAGTTTATTGTGTTACACAGTAAATTTATAATAACCATGCTGTAAATTAACATTTACTGTGAATAAATAAAAGTCAAAGAAAGATAACAAAGGTTTGGGCAGCTAGGCTACATTGTTATTGGAGTAAACAGATTGTAAAGTACGTAACAGGTAGGTACTTCTTGAAGAGAACACAAATATATACAGACGATGACACATTTTGTATGGCTGCGCGATTTCATAAGGGTTTAGTGTAAATGAGCAGTAATATAAAAAAAGGTACTTATTGTTTCAGCATGTTGAAAATTAAAACTCCATTAGCATTCCTAAGGCATTGAAAACTATACTCTAATATACTTTTTTTTGCTATAACCTTTAGTATAGAAAATTATCATTGACTAGCATAGTATAAACAAAGGAGATAAGCAGGCTATTTCGAAAGCGTTTTTGACCATAACATTTACTTAATTAAGGAAGAGGGAGGAATTTGCCTCAAACTCAATGATGCAAACAACATGTTTTACAGTTTCTGAACTACCTGAAACTGATGAAAATTGTATTTACTATGAGTGGTGCCAAAGAAAGCCCGTATTTAGAGTATGCCGTTTATAATGGTGGCATTTTATTTTTTTACTGTGGAATAGTAATGTTTGTAATGTATTGGTAATGAATTGGTTACAGACATACCGTAACTTGTATTTCAGCCACCACACATTTTGGTCATCTGTTGATGTAAAACAAAACTGCGAAAAATTTTGATGTAGATTGTTTAGTATTATATGTAGTTCAGTATTTTGATGTGTGCGTATCTTTAACAGGAAACAAGCAGCTGTGGTTTTTGAAGAGGATGCTGTAGCTATTTCATAAAAACAGGATAAAGTAGAAATGTACATAAAATGTGTATGGAAATATAAACAGTGATATATACAAAATATGTGTATAGTGTTTTCTTAATAGTGCATAAGTGTACATGTAAATGCTTTATTTCCACCTTAGTTGTAACCCAAATACAACATTTAAAATCTGTAGTGAATAACTGAAGGTCCTGTTATTGTCTGGTTCGCATACTACATAGTAGACCCTACTTATCGATCAATTTGTCGATTTAATATATTGTATACTTTTTCTGGCTAGTCCTGAACTACAGAGAAGCAGCTGTGTGTAAGCAGATGATAACGAATTCAAGTTTTACTATGAGGGGCAAACTTTTCATTATCATATAACTAAAAATTATGGGTTTTGCAATAAAAATACAGCTGTTCGAATACCTAAAGGACTTATACTGAAAAATGTATTAAAATACATAAATTTCAAAGCTTAAAAGTATGCTCTATCTGGTTACACCACTGTTGGAAGCCATGCTACACTTGTAAATATAAGTGACGAGGGACTCGGTCCCCACACAAAAGATGGGTGTAGTACACTTCTTTCTGCTGTAAATTCAAATTAACCTCACAAAAAATTATTTGACACAATTGTGTTGCTAAACGTTTTGTAAAGCAGCATGTGCAAAAAAATTAGTGTGTATTAGAGTGAGACACGCAGAAAGATGTCAGTGATGTAACTGAACTGACCATGCTGTCATTAAAATGTATATCTACATGTTTTCTGTTCTTTGATGCATAACAATGTATCCAATAAGTACTGATTTGATACATATTTGCCACAGTTCTTAGTTACCTGTCAAGTAAAACACTGCAATAAAGATTTTCGTAATCTCTCTCACCATCAAATATCAAAAATTGCCTGCAGGGAAATTGGTTCCTCTCTCCTTCTTTTTTTTTCCCCCAGGACTTGCTATTTCATAGAATAAATACAAAATCTCAACAGATTTTTCCCTGAGCAAAGAATTTTGTTATGCAACGAGATTGTGTTAGCAGAGTGCAATGTGATCTTACCACCAGTGGAGTTGTGTCACTAGTAAAATGTGCATAGCTTTGATGGCCAAGAAACTGATTGAAATGAATTGAACAGTGTATAGATAGTTATTGTTTGTGTATTCATACATTGCACTTGTCTCGTGTAGTTGAATCATGGTTAAAATTATTCACAGACAAAAATTCATTGGTCAATGTTTTTAAGGGTTTGGTCAAGGTATTTGACACTTCAGTCATGACTTTATTTTTAATAATTACTGGATATTTAAATAAGTTTTAAAAATTAGGTTTCATATAAACTATCAAAATTATGTACTGTAATTCGAACAGTGTGAAATATTGAAATATATTTTGCTAGTTTAATAGTCGAGAAAACTTTAGTACAAATATATGAACTGAGAATGTCATGGTAGTTATTTGAAGTTGAGTATTAATTTTTGTCTGCAGTTCAGTTAACATGTTAACTTGTGCACACAAATGTTAATTTATTGAAACTGCGATGAACATCTGTTAGTGTTGTATCCCCCATTGCAGCTATATTTTCCAGAATTTAATTTCATAAGGTCAAGAAGCCGACTGTTAACTATTTACTGTACTGACAATGTAATTCGTTAATAAACTTGAAAATTGTTTACATTTTACAAATTCATCTTCATTTTTATTTAGTCAATCATGCAACCAACTTTGTACAAACCCATGAAGAGAAGAAAAGGAAGCCAATGCTTGGTTAGGTGAGATGTGCAATTGAGAAAATATTTATTTGGGAGTTTTCTCATTTAAAATTATAAGCCATATAAGGGTAGTTTCCTCACCCCAAAAAAAGTGAGATGTCAGATCAGAACATATGTACAGGCTATCATGCCCAGATCATAAATGGGCAGATAGACTGTACATATGTTCTGATCTGACATCTCACTTTTTTTTTTTTTTTGGGTGAGTAAACGACCCCTACTTTTGAGGGAAACTTTGAGAACTTTTAGATAATCTACATCAGAATGGCTGGAGCCAGGGATGCAACCGGCCCTCCCGAATCTAATTTCAAGTGTGCTGTAGAGAGTGTGTGTATTAAAATGTGATGCTTAGGATTGGATAATTCAGCAACAACTTTGTAAGTATCAAAAATTACGAAGGATAACTAGACAGGGCATATAATTAGTAGTACATGGGCCAGCAAACGAGCTTTGTAAGCCAACCCAGCATTCATTTAATTACAGCTGCACCTAGGCTTTGAAAAAAGAATTATGTGGGTCGATAGAATACAGACTTGTTGCTGGAACATTCAACTTATTTTGAGGGGCCTTGCTGTGGTCAACTAATTGGGACAGTCAATTGGAGGGAAGGGGCTAAATATTTGAGGTTTGCCCTGAAATCCGAAACACCTACAGGCCATCCTGCTGCTGTGTCACATATCAATGTATATTATATTGTAAATATGCAGAACTGATCATGGAGTAATGAAAGATTTACGGTTATATAAAATAAAATGCATTAGGCAACAAAATTTTTACATAGGTATCAGATAACACTCAAGGGAGTAATTTATTTATGGTACTGTAACCTCATATTAATACATTAATTTTGGTTTGTTGTTTAAAAAATTGAGTCGCACAACTATAATAATACTGCACTTGAGAGAACCCAACGTAAATAAAAACAGAGAAAGGTATGATACAGGACGTCACCCAGAGTAAAGTAACGGCGATGTAACCCTGAGATATATAACAGAGACGTCACCCTGAAACACGTTACGGGTACATCACTCTAAGCCTCGTCACAGGGACGTCACTTTAAGCCACGTAACAGGGACGTCACTTTAAGCCACGTCACAGGTACGTAACCCTGTGGGACGTCGCTGGAACATCCCCTTGTGTAACGTAGCTGGAACGTCCCCTTGTGTAACGTCGCTGAGACATCATTTTGCTACGTTCAAAAAGCGGACATTTGGATGTCGCCAGAACGTCCCGCTGACGTCGCGGTGACGTTCTGGGACGTCTATGCGACGCCGTGAAGTTACCTGCGGGACGTCGCGGCGACGTTTTTTCCACCTTGTTGTGCTGTATGGGTAGCACTTTCCTTTCCGTATTACCACTATACTTTTCTAATTTAGTTACAGATGGTACAGTATTAATACCCACTTTATCAACAATTCTATCTGTTATCACGTTCACTTGAGTACCAGTGTCTACCCATACAGCATGATAACGTCGCATAAACATCGTAGTAACATCGCTCTCGAAAAAGTGTAACGTCCCAGAATCATAACAAAACGCCACAGTGACGTCCCAGCAACATTGCAGGGATGTGTATTTGTCCGCTTTTTGTGACGTCGCATGGCAACCTCGCTGCGACGTTGTTGGGATGTTACTGTGACATTTCTGGGACATTACACTTGTTGGTGTGCGACGTTGTTGCGACGTTAATGGGACGTTACCGTGCTGTAAAGGAATTCACTTCAAAGAGCTTGGCATTAACAATTTACAAAAAAAAAATATATAGTAACAGACACTTTGGGTAAGTAACCACTGCGGGAATTAATTATGTTGTACCGCATTGTGATATGTTAAATATACCTGTGAACATGACACAAATGTAGACTAAGACATAACCTCAAAGTGATTCACAGGTGCACATCTTTGTTATCATTAATTTTGATCATATTTTGATATAGTCTGCAAAATTCTCTTCCTCTATGGGCTGGAATACAAGTAATAAAATTAAATTAATATGCCTAACTGAAATTATAACCCACGAATACACGTACTTCACAAATATAAATAACCATAAGCAAAATAATTCATGTTAAGAAGATTTTATGATATTTCAAATAAATACTTACTACAGTTACACAAATACTATAAACCGACTGAATTCATAGCCTTTCACAACACTGCAAAATTTCAAATGCATTTACTTGTTTCCCCATGTTCGCGAAAAAAGACAACCACCACCATGAGTACTTAAGTACTATTCTACTTAACAATCATTCACACAATTTAAATATTTTTGAGAGTTTAGAAGTTTGTTCAATTTACAGTATTTATAAAGAATACATTTTACGAATAATTATGAGAACATTTTAAATAAATAATAAAAACATCGTATAGACTCTCATGTGACTAAAAAGTAACACAAAGGTTTCTCTGCGATGTCGCATGTCCAGCACAATGGCCAGGGTCAGAACTTGGTTGCATTGCAACATCACTCGGACGTTACAGTATGACTTCTGTAGAGTGTGACCGAAATGCGACATTGCGACGTCACTGCAACGTTTCTGTGTCCAAGTGTGCTGTATGGATAATAGCAGCCCTACTTTTTTGTTTTTGATTTCAACATATTCTACCCAGTCTTTCTTACACTGTTCCATGTCCATAATTTGATTTATTTTGCCTAACAACGTGATGTTTTGAAGATTTTCTACATTACATGGTTTATCTGAGACATTGCATTGTACTGTACTGTCATTGTCACGTGATATATTGTCATGAAATGTCACATTATTCACAAAGTTACATTTTGACCTGCACATTTTAGCAAAATGACCTTTCTTGTGACATACACAGCACACTCTTTACCAAAAGTTGGGCGTACCTTGTACTGATTTTTACAACCACACCTTGAATACAGTGCTTTGCTACCATGCTGCGAAGTCCTGACCTCACCATTGATGGTTGAAGGACTATTGGATATGCTACCTGGAATCTGTCCGTTTGTAGGTTGTGAAGTTCCTGTCCGATGCCCTCTTACGGCGAACTGTAGTCTCCCTGCCGATACTACATGGTTATCTTGGTTACTGCCATTTTCTTTCTTCATACGCGAGTTCTGTTGAATAGCTGCTACACGATGAATATTTCCCTTAAGATGTCCATGCGAAACTGTTTGTAGCTGCTGTTGTGTAATTTCCGCACTTTTAAAGATTTTAACACATTTTTCTGAGGTCAAATCTTAAGGTAATTAGAACGATAGCTTTGTTTTGATTTCCTTATGCCGCACTGACCGATCTGATGAGTTACCTTTCCAGTTTCGGAACTGGCGATTGAAAGTTTGCCTGTTACGGGCAGCTTGTCAGAATTTTTTTTTCTAACAAGGTGTATTTAAAACGAAATTGGAAAAGCAACCTTTCCAATTTCTTCAAAGATGTTAGTTTTCGTGCTATAAACATCCTGAAAGTTTGCCCGACTGGATAGGCAAACTTTCCAGTTTTGTAGGCCGTTGTACTCCAGCAGAAAATCCTGAAAGACATGGGTACATGCAATTAACCCGAAAACCGTTTTCCCGAAAGCATCGGGTAAACGACTTTCGGGAAAATGAATTTCGGGAATATGAATTTTAGGGAAAACTACTTTCGGTAAAACGACAATTTGGGAAAATAATTTTCGGTGAAACGACTTTCTGTGAAGTAGAAAAATTCGGTGAAACGACTTTCAGTGAAACGACTTTCGGCAAAACGAATGCACAATTATATTTTTCGGGAAAACGATTTTCGGGTAAATGAATGTTTGAAAAGTTATCTGTGGTTTATGAATTTCGCAAAACGACTTTCGGCAAAACGACTTGAGGCGAAAAGATTTGTGGTTACAGTAACACTGTGGAATGTTTAGTAAGGTACTTAAAATTTCGGCAAAACGACTTTCGGGTAAACGACTTTAGAAGAAATAACATTTGTTTCTGACTGCTTTTTTCCCCTTAGTAGCGTGTACGGCACTAAACCACTGTTTTTAGTTCAGATTTAGAGTTGTTGTGTTGTGATGCCAACAGGTAGTGTTGTATGTACCTCCGCACTTTATTTAGAGAGAAAATTATTTCGTCTCGTCTGCCAAGGAGCACACAATTCCTTTAATTTGAGGCATATTGAAAGGCAAAACAGTGTGATATATTTTTATAGTTGTAGCTAAAAACCGATTTGGTTGTGGTGTTACAAACTCCAAAACTTAGTGCCGGACACTGGGAAGTTAATGGTATGAGTATTGTTCACCTTGCCCATTGAGCTCGGTGTGACGGTCCACAAATGTTTTGGACATTTTCACGTACTGAAACAACAATAACTCTCTTGGAAATCAATGAAGATAAGGTGGTAAATGGACCAGAAACTTGACATACTTACATAAATAAAATTATTTATTCTAAACTAAATCCACAAACGCTAGCAGGTAAAAAAAAAATGGATACATGTGAGTAGAAGGCACAAAAACTATGCTTTTCAATATCACTTTCAATTTTTGTTTCTCGTTATGACAAAATACTAAATAATTACTGACATACTTTGTTATTAAACAGCAGACAATTTTTTTAATGAGAAAATACAAATGTCTTTGAATGTTTCTTGCAATGGGACAGAATAACGTACTGTATTGCTGTGGACATACGCAATTACAATATTATGTTCACAATAGTACAGTACGAGAAAATACTATTTAGTTGCTGACTTTCTGAATGATATTCGCTTATTATGATGTTACAGTTACGTCACATGTTTGTTTCAAATACCCTTCAAACTTAAGTAATTATAAATACAATTGCACAAACAATTATAAAAAATGTATGTACATTCCTTATTATATTAACAACTATTAATATTCTCGGTATTTTAAACATTAATTACTATATAACATGTTGCAGGCAATTTTCCTGTACAGTCAGCATGTATTGTCCGGGATCTACCATTTCCTCCGCCCTTGCATGACAGTCTTTCTCTGTTTCTCACGCAATTGCATTATGATTATCCTCCAACATTGGTGTATATCGATTACTCTTAAAAAGGTTATTTACTAATTGAAATAACTTTTTGATTGCTTGCGTAGAAGAATACGTTGGTTCTAATGATTAAACACAAAAAAAAATATTATTTATATTTAAATTATGCACGACGTAATCCTGGTCATTTACAAAAAAAGCATACAAATTAAGCCCCAAATTTTGATAAACCAATTCCGCATTATAGTAACGCGAATAATAATGGGAAATTCATGTTGAGTTTAGTAGTTGAGACAGCTAACATCATACGATGAGGAAGAGATCACTACTGTTGGAGACGAGTGCTCTAGCTGGTCACTGTAGCCCTGAAAGTCACACTGTTGAAGAAATATTCTTTCCAAAAAGAACTAACTAAAAAAAGCCTAATTTACTGTAGTCTTGGCAAGGATGTGTGTACTTACAACTAACACTAGATATCCTACCTAGTACCATATTAGACTTCACAGAATTAACATAAACAAAGATAACTTTACCAATAAATGTTGTAATAGTCGGATCACACTTGACGTTCTACTGAGCCACTCCTGTTTAATAACTGTTCACTATTAAGTCAGGATTTTGCAGTGTGTACATATTGATGGTACTGAATGGTAGCCCAATAACATGCATACTGTTTGTGTAGCCTTACCTTCGTTACCTGGTCATCCAATGTATTGTGCAGCGTTCCAAATTCGGCTCAGATGGGTTTCCAGTAGTATTTTTCTGGACCATTTAAAATGACCAAAAGGGGAAACTAATATCCTTTGATTTATAAATTTAGCATGTATTACATAGCTTACATATATTTACTAGGTAAAACATGGTTTCCACGAAACTATGATGAACATACACACATCCAAGATCTACTCTGTCCTAGATCACGGCCATAGAGGAACAGGTCTGGACACTTGGAGTTGACTATTGACCCTCATATGACTGATTGGTGCCATTACATTGAAAAAATAAGGTTTTACCTGCCATTAGCACACTGGCATTACTTTAACATTGCGTAAATATGAACTACGGGTAGCAAATTCGTGTAGAAGCCTTATGAGCTCTGGTAGTATGACACTATATTGCATTGTTAAAATAACACTTCATTACTAGTGGCGCTTTCAGTCATAAAGGAGTCAACTTTATAGCATTGTTAGATAGAGAAGTATCCAGACCTGTAAATCTAAGACAGTAATCCAAGATAATAAAGTACTGGTATTATGGTTCTGTTTTCCATGAATACTGTAACCTAGCATTTCTTTCATTGAGAAACCCAGCGGGCTATTGCAACACCGACTAGACTAGAAGGCCAGAGCACTGGTGAGCCTGACGGGCGTGACGTCACAGACAATAGGCCATCCCAGAGAAATACATACAAGGAATGGGTCGGTTCGAACATTCGAGTATCGGATGTGCCGGATATTTGATCATTAACTTGTTCCGGTTTCGATTTACTAAGAAGTGTTTGGTTCTTAATATTCATATTCGTAAAATCGCTAAACAGCACAGGCACCGCAAATGCTATATAAAATTTATATTAACCTTGCAAGTGTAAGGATAACTGTAGGCCTGCGTACTTCACGATGAATTTTCACTATACGTAGGCTACATTTGCGATATTCATAACACGAAAACCAGTTTAATAAATAGGCCTACATGAATAAATCATACAGTTAACGAAACCCGCTGTGTTTATGTACAGCATCAAATAATAACAAATGCCAATTTTAACTAGTAACTGTACGAAACGAACTGGAAATGAAACCCATGCATAATACAAAACAATGATATAAGCCTATCGCTGGCATTAGTAGCGAAATCCCACCGTTGTTCATGCTGAATTGTTACAAATTGTTACTGTTCTCCGTTCACTCTAACCTTAATTCTGAAGTAAATAAATAATATCATATATTGCACCTCGCGACCTTCTAATTGGCTCAATTTGTGCAGCGTGCCGACATACTATTTCCAACCGACAAAACTGTTTACAGGTAGTATAATAAAAAAAAAAATACAAAAAATACGTACTACATACAAAAATTATTGCGTGAAAATGTTGTACAGGTTATCGACATAAGAAAGCGAAACTTATAAAAAACTTAAAAAAAAAAATAGTCCTTCGTGTACATTTGCAGTATATTTCAAAATGCAACTACAATATCATGCCATGAGTATGCGTAATGATCGTATTAAAACATTTTGGTACTGACGGAACGAACATTTGATACTGCATGCACAAAATAAAAGTCAACAAAACGCGTAATGAAACTTACTGTAAAGTCCTCGTGGACTATTTTGTATTTCTTTTTCATTTAGTCAATCGCCAAACAATCTATCGATAATTCACATCACATATTCATATGTTATTATAAAAAAATATGTTAAATTTTATTCGTACCTTGTGAACATCACCACGGTTTGTATAATAACGCAGACAAAGTTTATATCCACATTTTGAAATTCATGAAACACAATTTCACTGTCCACGACATACGACGTCATATAAGCTAATCTGTAAATCTATTTACCATGTAAACATTAAGCCGGAGTTACAATTATCCGTATCGCCCGTCAGTCGACCGTCCGTCAGTCACGTGACCTTCAACCAATCAGAGGCTTCCAATATTTCCATCCGTCCGTCCGTTGAAAGCTTGGCAAGCTTTAACTATTGACGGGCGACCGATGAAAGAACAGCCTTCTAAAGATGGCGGCGATCGATTCAACGGTTTCATTTTAAAAGATGGCTGTGAGGTTAGTTTTATTTTATATTTTTTCTGGCTTATTACTGCGAATTGATGACTTTAAAATACGACTAAGATAATAATGGCATACGGAAAACATTTAAATACTACGATAAATTGTTTTATTTACATAAAAATTACTTAAATTAAAATGAAAATAATTTTATTAGTAAATATTATGCTCGCAATATTTATGTTTGATGAAAAATAGGTGTTGCACGTACTAGCAGCTATAGACTAATAAATAAATCCGTAAAAAATAAGCAAACTGTTGAGGGGAATTTTTTTACGTCCCACAGAAGTTTTCTATTCGCGCATTGGTAGCATCGCATATGGATGGAATAACGACGGACGGATGACGGGTTGTTGTAAATCGCTATCCTTGCAGACGGACCGTCGACGTCTGGACCAGTGCCGACGAACGGACGACTGACGGAAGCGACGGATTATTGTAACTCCGCCTTTACCGACGAGTGGGACGAAACGAAATAGATCAAGGAATTTAGGTGCAGACGAATCGAAACAGAAAATGTATGTACGGAAAAACCATTTATTCGCAGTAGTAGCCGCAACATTGACGTGTTACTCAAATTTCTAAAAATACTATAAAAAATGAAATTTGTTTGTGATATCTCCGACTTATTTTTACAATGGTAATTATTACTGAACTTAATTCCTGGTGTTTTCATGAACAATTATAAGAGTATTGTAGTCTACATCTCTAAACTATGACACGTGAACCGAGAAACTCATACATTTAACAGTACATCAGTCGTTAAACAAATCGTGAGTCAACTGTAGGACGTGTCGTCGCTAACCGTAATTAAGTAACAAACATATAGTGTAATGTATTGTGTGCAACGTCTGTAAATATTAGGCCTATATAGTAGATAGGAAATGGGGCTCCGAGCGCAAGGGGGTGGGGGTTGCGGAGCCGGAGCCGCGGCCGCCGGATGACATCACCCGGCCGCCATCTTGGATCCCGTCCGCCATCTTGGATGACCTTGACCTTTGCAGTCGCCATCTTGGATTGCATCACTTCCGGTCGTCGGTCGCCATCTTGGATTGCATCACTTTTTCTAGA
>PNEQ01082060.1:0-12417 GCA_003012365.1 Medauroidea extradentata | reverse complement strand
ACAAACAAATTTTTCTAAAAAATATTACATTTTCTGCCCGTTATATGTTTTGCGTTGAGGCAAGGAAAATGCTTAAATAGGCACCATTTTGCACCTTCAAATTCTAATATTCCCGGGGGAGGACCCCCCCCCCCACCCTCCGCTTTTAAGGGGGGGGGATGGGTGAGTGACAAAATGTAAGCCCCCCCCCCAAAAAAACTGAAACCCTGGCTACGCCACTGGCTCTTTCTACAAATATTCGTTGTCTTGCTCCCAATAAAGTTAGTTGTTGAATCGGAAAAGTAATTCCAAGTTGTGACGTCTGAAGTGTAAACTGTTAAAACCCGTGGCACCTGAAGTGCTCCTATTACTGCGAATGGATTTAATACATAGGAATCATCTACCTCTAAGCTACCACGGCATGTTATCTGTTTCAGGATAATGCGAACGTGATAGAAAATGATGATGAAACTCAAGCATCTGGCGTGGCAAACATGACGGAAAATCAACAAACATCTCAAGCGAATGAGCGAGAAAATAATGATAGAGGCAGGTGCAAGAAGAGGAAACTTTCATTGGAGGAGGAAAGAAGGGAAGGAGCATACCAAATCTTAAAGGCTCCGGTTAAGAGAGATGAGTGCTCAGTATACGGAGAACATGTGGCGAATGAATTGCGTAAATTAACATCAAGAGCACAAACAGTAGCTAAACACAACATCAATAACATCTTGTTTGAAGCAGCAATTGGGAACTACGATTTTCACTCAACCTCCACAATTGGTTTCAACTACTCAACATTACCTTCAACATCTCGTTCATCACATTCATCTTCATCTGTGTATGTCTGTGAAACAGGTTCTCCTTCACTTCTTTCAACAGACAATCCAATTTCACCATCATTTGCATCCAACAAAGACGACGACCTGACTCAAACACAAATCCTGTGCAACAATGGTGACGATGCGTTTGACAATTTATAATGTGGCACTTATAATAAACAGTATATTTGTGAATGTAAATATACATTATGAGTTGCGGAAGCGAAGTTGTCATTAAAAATATTTCGCCTGCCTTGGTTTCATATAACCATTTTCTTTGTATAGTATGTTGTATTTTTTTCACTGTCTAAGTTTTCTTTCACTCCACAAGTCAAAATAAATGTACGAAATTGTTTAATATAATGTACAGCTTATATATTTATTTAACTTACCTTCACCACATCTTTCAAAACCTCTATAAGCGCCTTGCAAACTTCTGGAATAATTCATGAGATGCTGGGTTCCGAAACACGAAACAAGTACATGAGAGACGAGTAACTGTCGCCATTTGCGAGAAATCTGAGGGTAACCAACAATCGCAGTTTTGCTGGAATTGCTTCACGAAAGTTGCTATCACACTTTCTTATCATAGGCTCAATCTTCTGCAGCAAAATATTGAAATCAACCGTGCTCATCCTCACAAAATTTCTGAAGTGAGCTTAATCGTCAGCACACAATTTGTCATAAAATTCATCACTTTGTGTCTCCTGTGATGTAATGAACAATTCTCGCCTCCACCACCGGGGCCGTTTCCTTTTGCGACCATTCGCAATCACAAGATAAGCTGCAGACGTAATCGTCTGCAAAGACATCCTTCTTAATTATAGTCGTCCAGGAAACTGTCGCTTCAATGGAATTGCGTTTGTGGTATTCTACACGTCTCCACAAGAAGCGCATGCTACACACTGCGACACACGTAGCATGCTACATGTTGCCTAAATGTCGCCTCAGTGGAATTGGGCCTTTAAAATATGACAACTTTCCAGAGCTACAACATACCACGTCCATACTTCCACCTGTGGGCACTAGGAGCAGCACTTATACCAAGCATGCAGACAGTTATCAATTGTTTTCAGAGCACAAGCAAACCAAGTCCATTTACAAGTATCATTGTCCACATCGTGCCGGCCGTGTGTATCTGTTTAAAGAAGTTTACGTTCATACTTCATGTTATAATATGAAGAATACAAGTGATTGTGAAACATCTGATTTGTGTGATATGCCGGGTAATTATGCTGTTTACATTTCTTTAGAGGTGTTTGTACAGATGCGACGCTTCGGGAACTAGTCTTTAGACATATGTACAGACTGATGAACTGCAGCTGATACTTGGGAAAAATTACATAGCAAGCGATAGCTTTTACATTGTTACGACAAGTGTGTTGTAGAAGACGAAGAAATAAAACCAAAACGCTAAATTATAAATCAATATTAAGATTACTTCATCTACAGCTTACTGGCTTTTCTTCCTTTGTTTCTTTTACTGAGGGTTTTTCTGCAATACGCAACATTCTCCCGCAATGACGTATGACCAAGATACTGTTACGTTCATAATATGAACTGTGCACTCAGACTTGCACAACTAAAACGACCGCAGAGAAACATTTTGGCCATTTTCGGATGCATGGAAATAAACTCAATAGATAAATTAAGGTCCTGAAACGGAATGCACGTGTGTGATATTCTTTATAATGCTATTCCTAATAAAACATCTCTTAAGCACGCTGACTAGTTTTCGAATACTCTTATAACGGTCGAAGCTGTACACGAAGTTCGGCGACCCGGACAGGCGGCCGCCTTAAGGGGTTTCCCTTCCTGCACTTGAAGTGTGTTGTAGCGAGGCGAGTTGTGATTATTACTTTTTGGACGAAACTACTGAAAGTGTATCACATTTATATACTTCGAAAGGCACGCATACTTCAGACTATGTGGCAGTTTCAAATTAACATGCTTATTAGAAACATTATTTTTTAGTCTCTCAAAATAGTTAAAACCGGCTTATCTGACTGCAGTATATGTGTGTGGAAATACTAACCAAATTCGAAAACACGAAGCCAGAAGCATTTATCGGATACTAACCAGACCTATACTTCCCACAAACTATATAATACAGTCACCGTTCAAAGTCTTATAAGGAATCGAAGCATTGCATGTCACAATACTGACACTCGAGAACATACTGTCGGGTTGAAGCGAGAATCCAGCACTCGTACATTTATCTCGTGATTGTGACAGATATTGTGTATCAGGAATGTCTTTCCTGCTTACAGCTTGATGCGTCATATTTCCACTGACTGATTCATGTTCTGCAGTAATTCACGTTGTCTAAGCGAAAAATAGAACACGACACAACCAGTTATCTTCAGAAGAAATCTCGTAGCCACTGTCCGTTTTTTTATCCTTCTTTCCGAAACAAAAAGTAGGCCTACGAGATCACCTTCCTGTCTGTGTGTGTGTCCCATAAAAACTTTTGAAAACGCGGACGACCGAATGTAATCAATTTTGGTACACCTATACTAGACTACTTGAGTAACCTGACTTGACTTTTGTGTATTACGTTTTTGTTTTGCTCGTATATTCTAAACGGCGGCCATTTTAACATTTTTAGATCACTCTTGTTGCCTAAAAACGAAGCATATTTTATAATTTCTTCAAACTCCGTACACATAAAGAAAGCATTAAGATAACTTGGATTATATGAGTTAAGCTCATGCCGTGTATATAGTTTCAAAATGGCCGCCAATTTTATATTTTCATCATAATGTATCTCGTGAAGCATTTCTCGGAAATTCATCAAACTCGGTACGCATATACATCATACTAAGCTGACTTCACTTTTGTGTATTTCGTTCGTAGTATGTCAATATATTCAAAACGGTGATCATGTTTTGTTTACACGTTTATCATAATATGACATCTAATGAAATATTTAGAATTTAGACTTTACCTTTGCGTATTTCGTTCGCACTGCTTCATATGTTCACATTGGCGGACACGTGTTTTTTGCATAGTAGGCTATGGCTAGAGACACTGGAAAATCGCGAAAATGTTTAGCATAGTCTCCAATAAACTGTAGTATATTAACCGTGACACGTGTGAACAGTTTTGTGGCGAATCACACACGCTGTGTGTCCAAGCTGTGCAGTTCTAACTGGGCCTGTTGTAGAGAGAAAATATGCTACAAACAAACGATAGCCAATGTTGATACAAAACACTCAGTGTTATATACATCACGTTGGAGCCTAGCAAACAGTCAACTATTCCCGCGATTTTCCAGTGTCACTAGCTATGGCATATGTGAGGAAATATTTTTCTGAATTTCATCAAATTTTGTACACATTCAATTCCTAGTAAGCTGACTTGCCTTTTTGTGTTTCGTTCATCCTGTGTTCATATTTTCATAATGGCGGCTATTTTTATATTTTTAGCATATATTAACATACATAAGGGAATATTATTTTCCGAAGTTCATTAATCTTGGTACACATATACTGTTCGGTAAGTTATCTTGACTTTGCTTTATTTCGTTCTTCCTATGTTCATATCCTAAATTTGGTAGCAATTTATACAATTTTAGCATAGCGTATAAAGAAATAATTTTCCGAATCTCACCAAACTTGGTATGCATAATTCTACGTTGTACACTGACTTTTATTTTGTGTAATTCGTTTGTCATGTGTTTATATTATCGTAAGGTTGGGCATTTGTAAAATTTTTAGCATAATGTGATATATTCGAAGAAAATGTTATCCGAACTTATATAATTTCGGTACACACATACTTGGATTTTTTGTTTACATTTCATCCTATGTTCACATTTTCAAAACGGCTGCCATTATATGTTTTTAGCATAATATGACGAATCTGAGGAATCTGTTTTCCGAAGTTCATTAATTTTGGTACACACTTTGTTTTTGTAGTCCATTATATTCATATTTTCAAAACGGCGGACATTTTTCTATTTTAGCAGAACATGTCCAATCTAAGGTAATATGTTTCCTAATTTTATTAAACTTGGCACACACATAGTACGTAATAATTTGGCTTGTATGTTTTTTGTTCATACCGTGTTTGTATTTTCAAAATGGGGGTTGTTTGAATATATTTTGATCAAATGACATATTTAAGGAACCATTTTTCAGAACTATGTACTTCATTTTGATTATTTTTTTACGTTTGTGTTAGTTCAGTCCCTGTTCTTTTTTTTTTTATGTCCACCATTTGAACATATTATGATTACACCAAATATGTAACGAACCATTTGTCAGAATTTCATTAAACTCATTAAACCCGTCACTTATTTAGTACTTATTAAGTTAACTTGACGTTGTGTTTAGCTTATGCTGTGTTCAAACTATGTAAATGATGACAGTTTAAACATTTTTCAATTACACGAGATATCAAGATGGAAAACAAGAGATGCCAGAAACACTGCTACACTGTTTTAATTGCCAAGTTGGTAACACAGTCATCACCATGTTGTTAATTTCCACTTATTTTGGGGGGAAGTAGGCATATTAGTAATGCTGGTTACTTCTTGTTTGTTATTTCAGGGTTGTACATACTTCTGTGGGCTGTTGCAACTGTTGCTAATGCAGAGAGACATGCGTAATACACAAATTCCATTCTGATTTCCCATGTCTACAAAACGCGTTAAGAATAATTCCCATTTTTCAAAACCTTCTACAGTAAAAAAAATAAATTCCCTTTACCATCAGTTTATCTTGTGATAAATAGCAATGACGGTATCAATAGAAGCATGAAATAACATTTGATTAGACCTGCGACCATACAAGCAGTACAGTTGACAGTGAACTGTGAAGGAAATGTGCCCGTGAAGAACAGCGAGCATATAGTCCCACTTGAAGTGTTAAACTACGAAAACATAATTTTCACCGAAGACACCCGAAGTAGGTTACAATTCCTCTAGTACGAACGTGAGAACGTGCATAGTAAATAACAAAGAGAGATGTTCTGAACAACCATGTTAGGTATAAATAGCTACATATCGTACGAGGATACATGAGGGCCAGGGTTCGCACCTCGAATGCAGACTTATGAATGGAAGCTCGTAGACAATCTGCGTACCTCGGAGGACGACGTGGAGTGAGGGCCTAAGACGTAGAAGCGCCGGAATGAGAAGGGCGGGGGGAAAACCTACGAGAAACCCCGCCGACTAGCGATATCGCCCATTGCCGTGTTCATAATATGATGTTCGTATTACATTTAACTTTTCAACATACTAAATAAAAGTATACGTTACCGACATGGGTTAGTATAGATGCGTGATTTCACTTAGTATTATTTCATTGTAACATTTATTTTCCGTTGTAAAGTTGTCCGACGGAGGAGAGAAAGTTCCCTATCCCAGTTACGAGGACCTGGCCAAGCTAGTTGGATAGAAGCTCGCGATGGCAATGACAGGACAAATGACTGGGACTATATCACCGCGTCGCACGATCCAGAGCGAGCTATGTCCCGGCACTATCGCTGCACATACTAGAAGTGTGGTACTCGCGACAAGCTGCTCGCTGAAACACGCCTCTTTCACTACATGTTGCTATTACCAACCCAGTTATGTGCGTGTCCCCTAGTACTGTAGCGATCCCTAGCACAGCGATAACCACTGATAACAGTCTGTATACACGCCAGCCTAAAAACAACAATACAGTACAGCAACAGTCGCGTTATTGGATTATGAAGTTTTAAGCTTTTATAAAATTATGAGAATAAAAATGTCAAACTTGCTATTTTTCAATTTTCAAATGCGTTTAAGAGTCTAGACGATGTGTTCGGAAATGAGCATGACTGACAACATAACAAACACAATTACATATGACCGATTCTCCAAATGAAAACTTCGCAGTTGTACTATTTTACATTTTACCTATACCGCGACTGGCCACCCGATGAAATACTGATCCACCAGAGAGCAGGGCAGAGTGTATTATGAGAGATTAGGAGGGGGGGGGGGTGAGCGCAGGTACTGCAGTATCGACCACGCCGTGACGTCACAACACATCAGCTGACCGCCATCACTGTCAATGTTATCTCTCTGCCAGCACTATCTCGCAGTTACTGTCACAACTGTGTTTTCACTAGACATGCTCACATAAGTCAGAGGGCTGGGCTGGTTGTAGGCAGAGCTACGCACGTAGTACAAAGCTGTGAAGAGGTTCAATGTTAGGAGAGAGAACTTCTCTTAAATGAAATACGCTGTTATAATCACTGCGGCTTTACACTACATGGTTAAATACAGTAGCGTAGCCAAGATTTCAGTTTTAAGGGGGGTAATGGGGGAGGGGGAGCAAATTCTCTCATCGCACCCGTTAAAGCGGGGGTCCAGAGATCCTTCCCGAGAAAATTTAGATTTAAGGGTGCAAAATGAGGCCATGTTTACAGTTTCACTGCTTGAAATATAACTAAAACTTTTAAAACAAAAATTTACATGGAGGTATGAATTTAACAAAGATCAGCGTATCTCAAGAAAAATATGCTGCTGTGAGCTGTGGCATTTTACGAGTAAATGGCAAGGGCACAGCATAGATTGATTACACTTGTTTATGCAGGGAAAAATACATATTTCGTGTAAATACTTCATTGGTTCTCAGCTACCTTCACAAATACTTCATGGGTTCTCAGCTACCTTCACAAATTCTTGGAAACTGTTCAGTATCTTAACCTTAACAAAACAGAAGCAAAACAATTTTTAAATTTGAATATCAGCCGATAAGCGTTGCAAGTTATTATAAAAGAATGAAAATTATGAGAAAGCTGACATGCTTATTTCCTTCTACAACTTGTTAGTAAGAAACCGTAGTCGAAATTCTAAAGGCAGGAATATAATAGTTCATGTTGCACATAATATACGTTTCACTTAACTTAGATTATATATATCTATATATATATGTGTGTGTGTGTTGAATATTACAAATAATATTATTTTGAATTAAATGACACATGCATAATAGCTCCTATCTGCTTATAAACAAACAATTTAAAATTAATTACCACTAGGCCTTGATCTCTTACACACAGTACAAAAAATAATTTAATTCACAAACTATGTTGCATGCCTTAGCTGCCATAAGAATTTAAATAGTAAAAATAACGGCTTTCATATACATGAGAGAACCTCAAGGTAACGGCAATCTTCTAGAACTCCGTCTATTGTTTGAATATCTTCTACGCGTACTTTTACATGTCTACGAACTGTAATTTTAGTTGATGCTGTTAATTTTTCATCGCCAGTTTTGTTTCACAGACAAATTTTGAGTCTCTTGAGGGTGTAAAAAACTCTGAATAGAGGGTGTTACTGGGATAGCGACCAAAATAATCTGGACTGCTATGTTAAGAAAACAATCGCCTGTCGATTATTCTTATCACTTAATAGGCGACTTTCGTTTGTTTTACTTTGGTGTTCTGGTCTCCTGCAGCTCATCTTCCACAATCCCCATTCAACTTCCAAAACTGATCTGTTGGTATTTTGAATATCATCTTTGCAGATTTTGATAGCTTTCTCATTATTTAATTAATTGTTTTCTCATTGCATTTTGTAGTAGAAGACACTCCAAGCTCAGTAAATAAGTTTGAGCTTTGATAACATTTTAAAATGCATTAATATTTAATCAAAATCTAGTACAAAAACTACTAGCCTATAATATTCCTCGGGTGTGTTTGCTTCCGCATTGTTTCAAAATAACTCTTCATGGAAATGATGACAAACACCAACTTTGGAAGCCTTACTTTACAAATCGTGGTAAACCATTGCGAATTATTTTGCACAAATCTCCTAATTTATGAGATAATTCTTGTTTCCACGTGTTCAAAGCCATAGTTGAAGATATTCAAAGATGTCTCGTTGCGAGAACTTCAGTAAGTAGTACGATATCCACAACATTCTCACATTACTCTAGGTGTGGCAATGAATTCAAAATAGCACAAATTTGAACGTAAGCCCGATGCTTTTGTCTTTGCTGTCAACATTCACCTAATTCTCTTTCTGTTAACAGTTCTAAGGCTTGGACGATAGAGAGAGAGAGAGAGAGAGAGAGAGAAAGAGAGAGAGAGAGGAAAGCAATACAGTCGTATCTTACATCACACTGTGTATCATTCTAATTGCGAACAGCACAATTAGGTATCCCTGTAGCTTCCAGCTCATCCTCTAATCTCTTAGTTCGCTGTGTCGAAGCTCTGGCAAGTGTGGCCTTAGCAAATTAGAGAAACAACACGTGGCACGCCTACGACCAGACAAATGTTCTGTACCGATGTTTAAAAGTAATGTTTATAATGTTATACTTTATTGTAATTTTTAAAATGCTATCAAAGTATTTTTGTGACATTTACTAAAAAGGATGTGTTTTTATAACGTGCAGTGTCGGATCGCCGTACGTACATCGGACCGAGGAAACCGCGCATCATAGGTGTACGTTCGTTGTACAAAAACTCGCTCTTTAAAAAAACTTGTTATAATAACACAGCATGGATCTGGCGATGACATTTCCTTAACACATCGGCTCCCGGTATTTTAAATTACCGCCGGGATTCCCGGATTTTCGTGCCGGGACGAAGGGAAGATGCAGTAGGCCGGCGGGTTTTTTCGGGGATCTCCCGTTCCTCCGCCCTTGCATTCCGATGCTGCTCCATACACACGTCATTCGTCCTCAACTGACTCTCAAGACCACAGCTGCCTATATCTCTTGACTCACTCATGTGGTTTGCGAAACAATAATGTACTGCGGTCCGCGGTTTGCAGGTAATGTGTGTTCACTGCCCGAGTACCCAACCTTGAGCCCAGTCGGGCAGTTAGGACAGTTTAAATGTTTTAAACATGTTTAAATAAATTAAAACAGTACTAGGTTAATGTTTAAACAGTTGATACTTTCATTTTGGGGAGGGGGGCTTGGCACCTTTGCTTGACACTCCCACCTTTTCTGACGACGCCACTGGTTGAACATTACATGGGACTACAAGGATTACACTACAGAAGGAGGACATAAACTTATTAAGAGTTTAATTTACGTTATGCTACGTGATGTTGGGGTGACCTTGCGCACCTCGGAACCTCACTCGGCATGACGCCCAGTGCTATACAGGGTGTCCCTGAATAACGTTTACAACCTGCTGTAGCGTTGTAGAGGACGATGAGACGAGTAAAATGATATAAGACACTTAGGGTCACAGAGGCTGACATACAAATGCCTGAAAAGTGATGCACAAGATGTGGTCTGTACTGAAGTTAGCAATCGGAGTAGTTGCAGCGAGTGGCGCAGTTCGCTTAAGATTCCCCATTCACCGACGTACCCATTTGTCATGTATTCGTGTGATAGCAGTTCAAGATGCAGTAGTAAACGTCACTTGTCTGGCAACGTTAGTTCGTCAATGTTTTCGCAGTGCTTGTACAACTAAACTAAATGAATTACACATTTAATGAACTGGCAGACATGCATCTTTGCTACGGTGCAGCAAACTCAAATGGACGCGCGGCTAGGCGACTTTATGCCGAACGCTTTCCACGTCGCACTTTACCGAGCCATGTTTTATTTGCAACGGTGGACCATCGCATCCGTGAGACAGGGATGGTAAAGGTAAGAAAACACAGACAGAAACATTTAAAGTATGTAATAATGTGCTCTCTCGTCCGGATATCCTGGTTTTCCTTACTTTCCTGGGATCATTCTAGGCAAATAATGGGGTGAACACCATGGGTAATTCCTTTCTCAGTTTCTATCGATTGTGGAAATTCATGTCACTGTCCTTAAATAATCACGCAAAGCCCCAATTAAAACGTATTTAACATACAACGTTATTTCGTACTTTAATACACTTTTACAGGACGTGCGCCGTGAAGGGGGTGGACGACACCGCACCGTGCGACAACAGCGGTTTGAAGAGGAAGTGCTAGCGAGAGTTGCAGTGAATCCATGTACGAGCACGTGTCGTGTTGCGGGTCAACTCGGTGTGTCTGTTTGGCGGGTGTGGCACGAGCATGGTCTTTACCCATATCACAAGCTAAAGGTACAGAAGTTGAACCCACGAGACTACGAACCACGTGTCCAATACTGCCAGTGGTACCTTGATAAATGCCAACAAGAACTCTATTTCCCCTCGTTAGTCATGTATTCCGACGAAGCAACATTCACTGCGGACGGTGTTTTTAACACAAAAAATAACGTTAGTTGGGCAAATCCTAACTTACATACTATCTACGAACACTGCCGTCAAGAGAAGTTTAAAGTCAATGTGTGGGCGGGTAGTTTGGACAGTTACGTGATTGGGCCGTACATCTTGCCGCATCACTTAAACCAAAACAATTACCATGTATTTTTGCGGGACGTGTTACCCGTTCTTCTTGAAGATGTTCCATTACAAGTACGATTGAACACGTGGTTGCAACATGATGGCGCGCCTGCACATTACGGTCTGCGAGTTCGTAATCATTTAAATGAACAATACCCTCAGCGGGGGATAGGACATGGTGGGCCAGCTGTTTGGCCGGCGCGATCACCAGATTTAAACGTGCTAGACTTTTTCTTCTGGGGTTGCATAAATGATCTCATTTATCGCACACCCGTAGAGTCGGAAATGGATTTGATCGGTAGAATAACTGCAGCTGCTCAAGAAATACAGATCAATCCAGCCATTTTCGTACGGCTTCGTGATGGACTTGCAAGACGTTGTAATCTGTGCATTCAAGTAAATGGTCAAAACTTTGAACATTTGTTGTAACTAATACTAATTGTGTAGTGTGTTTATTAATGTAGTTTTGCCCAGGGAACACTCCTGAAATGTATTCACATCAATTAACTTAGGTAATGTTCGTTTTGTTTATTGCATAATAAAATTCATATTTCAGAGTAACTACGTCGTTCTGATTTACACTTAAAATATCATTTACAAGACCAGAATATCAAATGCTCAGAAATGTGGCCAAATCTCAACAGACGCAATTCGTATGGGTTATGTAATTATGGAGCAGTCCTTGAATGACGTGGAGGGTTGAACTAGTGGTCACCGAGAAAGCTTGCTAATCAGTAGCATCGTCCTAGAACCATACATTGAACCTGGCGCTAGGTGGGAGCGAACAACTCATTCAATACCATGGCCCCATTAAACTGACAAACCTGTCTACTTGAAGTGCTGGTAGACTTCGCGAAGTGTGCGTTGTTGCTACGTCACAACAAAATGTGTACCTCAGTACACATCACAATCTTGTGCATCACTTTTCAGGCATTTGTCAGCCTCTGTGACCCTAAGTGTCCTGTATCATTTTACTCGTCTCAACGTCCTCTACAACGCTACAGCAGGTTGTAAACGTTATTCAGGGACATCCAGTATAAATAAATGTCCGCTGGTAGAATATTTACTCGGCAAAAAAAATTCCATGGATTTACGATTGATTAGTAGTTTAGATTTTATCGCCCATTGTGTGTTGGAGTCGTTCGCTCGACATCTTAACATGTCATACTACTTGAGACTGCTGTCTACCCGTGCTTGAAACACATTGCAGCGAGTTGCAATTGTTCGTTCTGTGAAGAAACATCTTCTGGCCTCGCTCTTTGGTTTCTACTGTTGTTGCGACAGTTATTTGTTTAGTTTCTACTGTTGTTGCGACAGTTAT
>PNEQ01082058.1:0-53063 GCA_003012365.1 Medauroidea extradentata | reverse complement strand
CTTGTCCAGTGTTAAAAGTTCCATAAGGGATGACGCAATTCGTTCGTGCGCATGCGCAAGAGAGCCGAAGCCAGCAGCCAGAACAGCAAGTCTCGTGCACAGATCCGCGTTGAACACTACAGCGTTGCAATATCGCAGCAAACGGAAAAATAAAACATACGTTCGTAAAAGATGTTAACAACACAACATGAGTATCTGCATTTAGATGCCATTGGTAATAGTAGATAAACAGAAACTTTTTAAAACATTAAAAAATAAAGAAATGTTCTGTAGAAAACTGGGTGTGCACTTTAACACCGGCCGCTACTGGTGATACTTGTCTTACATGTAGACCATTGCAAGCATATTTATACTTAAATTAATTATCTCTTCAAGTCATATTAATGTAGGGGAACTTATTAAAGGCTGTAATTATTATACCTGAGGTATACTTTACCTGTCAATAAGAAATACGCCTACAGTTTACATTAATTCCTTGTACTGTAAAATATGACTTACGTGGAATATTGTTATGTACTCGTTAACTCGGCAGTAAATGGATGGGAAAAACTTCCATGACTGCACGGGTTGTGTCCCACAGACCCATTAAAATATATGTATAATCAACTAGTTTAAAAAAAACATTTAGTGATAAAATATTTTTATACACTAACTTACATTAAAAGAGCATGTTCATATAAAATATTATACATATAAAAATTATGTGAGTAAAATTTTTTTTATGAACACTGCACATTTTTATGATCCCATTTACACACCAAACTATATACACACATAATTTTTTAGGTACATTACAACTAGTCCTGAGCTTTTTTTAACAATAGGCTAGCATAAATAATGAAAAGAGATAACACGACACGAGACTGAAAACAAATATATTTTTGAAACAAGGGTCTTACTCGTTAAGTAAATAAATAAAAAAAATTCATCAAAACACAACTCAATTTAATTCTCAACACGATGACCTCAGTTACAACAAACAAAAAAAATAAACAATGTGTTCTCTCCTAAACCACAATAACCTTGCTTCAAAAATAAAATCTTTTGACAAAAAGAATAATTGGGTTCAAACACCCAAGTTAACATGAAATTGTGTAAACACTACAGAAATAACAAAAAAATAAATATTAAAGCCCAGAGACTGGTAGCTTGACGGATAAGTTCAGATTGCAAGCAAAACAATATTTATAAATTTAAATTACTTTTTAGAGATTACCTTGGTCGGTGACAAACACATACAAAATGTGAATTTCTTTTAAGGGCATTGGACCCGTAAAATTCCATATTTTTATATTTGTGGCAAACACTGTTCAACTTTTGCACTTCAGACAACACATCGTTTCCCCAAATAAAAAAAATTAGGCCCAATAGTTTTTGCATAGTCACTCATCGAAGTTACGAAATTGCCATTGCGGTGTAGCCAAAATAAAATAAAGTAATTAACTAATGAATTAAAAATTACGGGAACTGAAAGTAAGTGTATCAATGCATTTCATGACATGTTTGACAAAAGTTAGTTTTTAATATTTCAGTAGTAGCCGAAAGTCAAAACTATGCGAACATTTTACTCATTTTCATCAATTTTTTTAAAATATAAAAATACATCGTTTTGTGTTTACAAAAGTGTCTTGATGTAGTTCACATAATTAAGTATCGATACAAATTATCTTGTTTTTGCAAGTTAATTAGTTTTTATTATTTTGGCTACACCGTAACTGCCATTTTGATAGGTGATTATGCTATAACTATGGTACCTAATTTTTATTATTTGGCGAAATGACATGTCATCTGATGTGTAAAAGTTGACCAGTGTTTGGCACAAAAATAAAATTTTGAATTTTTACAGGTCCAACTTCCTTAACTAAAATAATAAAGACTTCAAAACCTAATCAAAGTGCGAAATGAATAAATAGTCTCCAGGTGAATACTATAAGTATGCAAGAACAGTGAACGTCTTTCTAAAAAAAGAAAAAGAAAATAATAATAATAATTACTTAAGATTTATTCGACGACAAAAACTTAAACGACTCAGCCTAAATACTGAAATCTTCGCGACAGTTACGATGAAATCGCCTTGACGAGTGGATCTGTACGTCACGGCATCCTAACGTCGACTGCCCCTAGTGGGCCGTCGACATCCCTTAAAACCTACATGTTGTGCTAACTACATACTAAAAAAACAAAGGTCTAAGACCCCACCACACTAGCCTTATGTCTTCATGTTGACGTCCTCGGCGACCCGCCTCTGAGGGTCGTACGTCCTTCTTCCATGGTCGGCAAGCAACTCTCCCCCTCACTTCTCCTCGCACAATGTTAAAACCACTCCACGCCGCAAAAACTTACTCCACATGGAGTCCTATTCGCCAATCAAGGATCGAATATCCTGTTAACCGACGAATCCACACCTCCATGGTGACACAACTCTGCTGACGGCAGACCAAGCGGGGCGACGTCCGCTAAAGCAAAACAATAGACTAACAACCGCGGCAGCAAGGCTTTCCAACAGCGGTCAGTGTCCCACACTATAACTGTTGTCGCAGCTACACGGTAAGAGGAAGGAGGAGGTGGGACCACAGCCAGAAATTATCGACCCGATGTCAAGCGGCGCGAGCGATAGGAAAGGGGCGAGGGATGCACACATAATAGCACCCCTCCCCCTACTTAACCCAGCTCACCAGCCACCCAAGTCGACAGACAGCGTTGCGTCCCCCCTCCCCCTACCGACACACAGCTCTTTTACGCCAGATGCTTGTCTCTGGCAGTGACCATGCTAGGACACGTTGGCGAGAAAAAAATAACGACCGAGAGAAAATAAACAAAGAAAAAACGGAAAAGTCTAAAGAAAGCCTTGCTCAACCTAGCACTTGCGGCAACATCTAAACAAAAGGTCACTCAACTACACTGAAAATCTAAAATCCGATCAGTGTGACTTTATATCTTAACAAAAAATCATCATAAAAAATTTTACAACCCGAGAATTAACCAATGTAACAGTATTGTGGTAGTGTGTTTTCACGAAGCGATAGTGCGCAAAGACATTAAGCAAGTAACTGTTTATTCGCAACTTCATACAAAGTGTACCCATGCAATAGATGTGATTCTGTGTATGCAAATACGAGTGGACTGAATGCTCATGTCAGGAACTGTTCGCGTAAAGTATAGTTCATCAGTAAAACCATGTTACTACAATGCAATGAGTGTTTGCACACTAATAAATAAAACAACATGTAAAATCACTGGCGCTAATTAATTCATAAACACATATCTCTATATGAATCAATATTAAATTTTCAAAGTCATAACGAGATAATAAAAATAAAAATTTAATAACAGTCAGCTAGGACTTAGTTATAAGGAAGACAGCTGGGTTAATATATCGTCCACTATTTTAATATATATGTTAATATTCTACTCGGAAGGTTTTGTCACGTTTCAAAATATGTATTTTATTTTGTGCAGAACATGACACATTTTCTAATTAAAATACTGAAGACACTTAAACAATAAATCTCAATTTAATAAACATAAATTGACTACTGCGTCGCAGAACATTCAGATATTCCCATACCATGCTGATAGAGATAACACAGAACTCGATTAGATGTTCATATTATTAAGACAGGCTTGTTTGTAGTACTTGCTACACAAACCTTTGAAAGAATACTTTGAATTTTAATCACGCAGAAACAAACATTTACCAGCACGTGCTACATGTAAAAAAAACCATCTTCGTTTTTCCGTAGTAGTGAACAGTAGTTCTTTGCTGGACGAACGCTTCAAATATCTTTTGATACTACATGAATACTTTTTTTTTACAGATAATAATAAAATGACACCGTCAGATACCTGTTAGCATTAAAATAAAATATGTACACGCTGATTTATTCAGTTCAAGTGAATGAAGAAATTTGAAAGTGTAATGTTTATCTGTTTTAAAGTTGGCTTATTAGGAACGTATTATTTATAATGTGTCAACACCACTTACGCATGAAATTTCTTGAAACTCTAATAAACATTAAAATATGTGTACGAATAATACCTGCAACAATTTTGCTATGCCTTAATTTCATTGTATAGTTCATTAAACTTTGCTCCTAACTGGTAACCTAGTATAGAAAATGCAGTGTTTATTCCCAGGTGCGAATAGACAGAGGCGCATCGTTTATGTTCGAGCTCGTTTTGCTAATCAATGCAACTTGATTCTGCAAAAGTAAATCACATATTTTAACTTTTTTTTTCGGGGGCCACTTACAAGTTATTACTACTGTTGACCATTTTATACATGCATTATTTAATGCTGTCCGCTAGTACATAGGATTAACTTGACTATTCACATTTATCACATATTTTAGCATTTTATTTATTTTTTTTCGGGACCACTAACAAGTTATTACTACTGGTGACCATTTTATATGAGCATATGTAATACTGCCAGCTTGTACAAAGGTTTACTTAACTATTCACATATAATAATCACCTTAGGATTGTACAGTAAAATTTTCCCTACTATTAAAAGGCAGACAGCGAGATGAGTCGAAAAATTGCGACTCTCACCTCCCCGTCAAGTCTATGCAGGTTCTGCAGGGTCGGTCCCTGGATATTAGCATGTGGAAATCGTGTTGGACGAAACAGTTCGCAGTCATGACCTATACGAGTCTTTTGAACTAAACATCTCTAGACAAGGAAATTAATTAAGTGTTTTTTAATTTGTATTGTATAACTTTTTCAAATTTTCGCTGTGACAAAAGCCCAAGATGATCGATTAGACCCCTCTTGCATAGACCCTACGTCCCGGATCTCTCTAGACGAATTCGCATAATTATATTACGTTTTTATTATTTTGTTTTCAGATTTTACCCACAAGTCACTGCCTGTGAGGCTTGCGACCTTAAACACACTAGACAAAATCATGCAGCATATGATGAACTGTTTATTTGCAGATTTTTGAATAATGTATAAATGACTTAATTAAACGCTTTGAGAAATCTTTGAATATAAATAAGTAATACATAGGGTCTCGATGACAAACTGACATAGACACCACGCATGTCGCACGCCACGGCAAAGTACAGGATTTGATTTGAACATCTCTTGTACAGAGTCTACGTTCCAAATAACTCTAGACAAATTCAGTCGATGATGTTATATTTATGTTTTCATGTTTCTAGATGTTCTCATGTATCCACAAGTCACAGCCTATGAGACATGCGATCCGGATCTGATTCTAAATAAAATCAGTCAGTGACTACATTCTTTTCGTTGTGAATTTTTATATCAAATAAATGATTCAATTGCTCATTTCGAGGATTCTTCAAATATAACTAATTTTAATACTTCGGGACATAGCTGATGACAACGTGCACTTCGTGGCGGATTTATTTGAATCATACAAAAATCTTTCAATTGCCCGCTTTGAGGATTCTCAACACAGAAATAATTTTAATGCTTCTGGACAACAGATGACAACGTGCACTTCGTTGCAGATTTAATTTAATCATATAAAAATGATTGAATTGCCTGCTTTGAGGATTTCCTGCTCGAGTGGTCGGAAGGAGAGTGGTTTTTTTTAAGTATTTAATCTTGTTAACTTCTGCTTCTTTTTTTAACTGTAAAAAATTCGTAGAAAGGAACTTATAGCCGTAGGAGATTTAACAACATCGATTATTAAGTAAAAATATGCATTATAAAGTACAGAAGGTATATGTGACCATGTCAACATATTATGTATCTAAATACGTGTCTGCTTTTCATTTTAAATATCATAGACATATTTCAAATACTTTTTTGGAAATAATCAAGAAATAAATTCGCGAGCTGACAGAAGTCGTAGCAAGTGATACCAACCTATTCTCAGCCTAAACACGTAGCATTTTAAATTTATTTTTCGTGTGACAAGTAGTCTAGAAATAATCGAGACATATGCTTACTAGCTGACAGAATTGCATAGGCAGTCATACCAACTTATTCTCTATCTAAATGTGTGTCTGTATTTTAATTGTCATAGACATATGTCAAAATTGTTTAAAAATAATGGAGAGATATACTTACGAACTGACGGAATGCGTAGGCAGTCATACCAACTTATTCTGCATTTTAAATGTCAAAGACATATGTCAAAATTGTATGAAAATAATAGAGAACTGAACTTACAAACTAACAGAGCACGCATTGGCACATCAACTTATTCTAGAATTTAATAAGTTTGTGCATTTTAAATTTCATAAAGATATGACTAACAGTTTGAATCGAGAACTATACTAAAAAATTGATAAAGAGTGTATCTAGTAATATCAACATATTCTGTATTTAAATATGTGTCCACATTATAAATTTCCTACACATATGTCAAATAGTTTGTGAATAATCGTGAACTATGCTTTCAAACTGACATAGGACGTATTTAGCCATATTAACTTGTTCTGGTACTCAATATGTGCTTGCGTTTTTAATTTCATAGATATATGACAAATAGTTTAGATATAATAGAGAAATATGCTTAAAAACAATAGTTTGTTAGTAATGGAGACTGCTTAAAAACGGACAAAGCTTGTGTCTAGTCATATTAACTTATTCTGGTACTTAATATTTGTTTGCATTTTGACTTTCACAGACATATGACAAATAGTTTGGAAATAATCGTGAACTATGCATAAAAACTGACAAAATGTGCAGTCATATTAACTTATCCTGGTACTTAATTTGTGTTGGCGTTTTGAATTTCATAGACATGTGACAAATAGTTTGGAAATAATCGAGAACTATGCATAAAAACTGACAAAATGTGCAGTCATATTAACTTATCCTGGTACTTAATTTGTGTTGGAGTTTTGAATTTCATAGACACATTACAAATAGTTTGGAAATAATCGAGAACTAAGCTTAAAAACAATAGTTTGTTTGTATTCGAGAAAAAGCTTACAAACAGACAAAGCATTAATCTAGTCATATTAACTTATTCTGGCACTTAATATGTATTTGCATTTTGAATTTCATAGACATACGACAGATAATCGAGAACTATGCTTAAAAACTGACAAAGCATGTATCTAGTCTTATTAAGTATATTCTGGTACTTATGTTTTTGCATTTTGAATTTCGTAATGACAAACAGTGGAAATAATCGAGGACTATGCTTAGAAACTGACAAAGCATTAATCTATTCATATTAACTTATTCTGCATCCAAACAAGTGTCTGCATTTTCAATTTCATAGACATATGAATAATAATTCGGAAATAATCAGGAACTATGCTTAATAACTGACAGAGCGCGTATTTAGTCATATAAACTTATTCTCGGTCTAGTTAACATCAGCATTTTGAATCCCGTATACATATATCAAACTGCATTGAATTAATCGGTACCTATGCTTAGAAACTGACAAGAGATCGTGTCCATGCATAAAAACTGAATTAGGACGCAGTAAAACATTACATGTGTGCGGGAAAATATCTCAGTTTGTTTTAAACTTACTATGCATAGCTAAATAACTATGTTTTAAGACAAAATAATGTGTTAAGAAAATATTTATATAACAATTACCACATCTATGCTATAAGTAATAATTTAAATAAAATCGTATTAAGTAACTATGCTAGAAGGAATTATTAAAGAAAAACAATTTTTATAAAAAAATTTAAAAGTAGTCTGTGACATTAGAAATAAATTTTACATAAAATCGTATTAGCATATTAAATTAAGTCTGATATTTTATCTACTACGAAAAGTTATTTTTATGTATACCACATTTAAACTATCTCCATCACCAGTGCATCCATAGCTCAATCGGCTAGAGCGCATGTCAATCGTACTGCCACAAAGGTTGCAAGATCAAATCCCACACCCGGCGAGCTAACATTTTTAACTTGATAAAAAAATATACGGACCATTATCCCATATACAAACACAAGCCACTTCGCCCGTAACAGCAACAGCGACACTAACACAATCTAGCAGACAACTACGTAAACAAACATGGCGACACCAGCACCGCCTAGCAACCAATGTTGGAATCATGACATCACAAGCGGAGAAAAATAAGTGTCAGTCGAAAAAAATGAGACGTCACATGCAGACAATGTAAAAAAAAATTGTGGCTACCTAGCAGATAACTTAAAACAAGTGAGAGTCGAAAAATCACAAATTTAATTTGGAATATCCAAAAACAATATGGCGGATGTGATGTCATCCAATATGGCGAACATTACATCATCCAAGATGGTGGACAGTTATGCAATGACGGCCAAGTTGATTTCATCATCAGCGACTCCTCGGCACCTCAGCCAGGAGCCAGTGCGCCAGAAGCCCCTTTTCCCTACTACTAAGGGCATTCTGAAATGTAGCTTTAAAGTGTAACTTGGGATGCTATCCCAAGTTGAAGAGACAATTTACAATAACAAATCATCTGTTCTTTGTATACAGGTTTGGCCATCCTGCCAACTACCAATATGGAAAGGCGGCATAAAAGGGAATATGGAGTGAGGAAATACCATGATTTCTCGGAAGATAACTTACAGAAGGCGGTAAGAAAAAAGGAAATAAGTGTTCGGAAAGCTGCAGAGCGTTATGGTATTTCTAAAAGTATCACAAAAATTCAGGTAGGTATGGCCGTCCTCTAGCACTGAGCGATGCTGACGAAATTTGTTAAGTGCAAAATCTTCATGTAGCTGCAAGGGCTTTCCATTGGCTGAATTTGATTTGAGGTTAGTGGTAAAAATATATCTGGACAAGAAAGGCGTCATAGAACCTAGATTCAGAAATAATACACCTGGGGCAGAATGGACAAAATAATTTTTTTATGGGCATAAAGATGAAATTAAAATTAGGATTTCTGAAAATGTGAAACGAGCCAGAGCAGCTGTTACTGAAGACATGCTCAAATCATACTTTGAAGAGTTGAAAGTTACATTAGATAGAGTTTTGCCAGATGGTATATTAAATTATGATGAGACCAATATGTGCAGATGATCCGGGGAAAAAGAAAGTAATTGTACGGAGAAATTGTAAGCACCCTGTAAGAATCATTAACTATACGAAGTCCAGTATGTCTGTCATGTTCGCTGGTACAGCCTCAGGTTACCGTCTCCAACCGTACGTAGTGTATAAATCAGAACAGTTCTGTCATACATGGATAGAAGGTGGGCCTAACCATAATCACTATAATTGCTCCAAATCAGGATGGTTTTAAGGTACAATTTTTGAAGACTGGTTTTTCACCACAGCCCTCCCATACCTGAAGAAGTTACCAGGTGATCAATGTAAAGTTATAATAAAGAGATAACTTGGCTAGCCACATCTCCAGCAATGTTCTCGAAGAATGTGAGCGAAATAACATAAAATTTGTGTCGTTACCTCCAAATGATACCCATTTTTGTTAGCCTCTAGACCTTGCTTTCTTTAGGCCACTCAAGGTAAAATTGCAGGAATTTTTGGTAGAGTGGAGATCAAAACATAGTGGTGCACTTCCAAAGAAACTTTCCCGCGTCTTTTGAAAAAAGCCTTTGAGGAGCTGGAAGACACCTCATCGCAAAATTTGATCAGTGAATTCGAAGCGAGTGGAATATATCCAATAAATCCCCAAAACGTCTTGTCACACATTCCACAGAACACTCAAGCTTGAGAGGAACGATGAAATCACTAATTTGAAGAGTTCATGAAGGAAACAAGGATATCAGATACTACAACAATGCCAGTTCGCAGAAATAAGGTACTATCTAATACAGAACCCTCATATCCATCACAGACAAATTAAACTCCACCATTTACAGTCATTCCAACCAACAACTTAATGGTACTGCAGCTTTTGTACGATGAATATGTATTTCCCTGCTGCTAGAAATTTTATGGCATTTGGCACTCAATGTCTGTACAGTAAAGAATAACTCTGATATTCTGAAACTATCTAAAACATGCAGGCATGTTTTCTTTCTGTCGTGTTACAAACATTGTCCCCCTTAAATTGGCAAATTCCAAGTAAAAAAACTGAATCTATGTGCAAAAAAATTATCCTTTCATGACTCTCTGGACAAAAAATTGCTAATTCGTGTTTTGTAAATCCCCTTCAATGTCTGACTAGTATCAAAAACAATTTTATTTACATGTAGAACTGTGAAGATGATTATTTAGTCGGTGTAGATCTATTTGTACAATATTTTAACCTTGCATAGTCAAAACATTTATCCGAACATTAAAACAATGCATTGACAAACCACATAAAAATTTAAAGTCATCTGGTTTGTGTTTGTGACCATCATATGATATTGTGTAATTTTTATTTGGGTGAAGAATACTTTTCAAAACTCTGCTTAACACACTTAGCCATGCGCTTTTCAGGGACTGTCTGGGTTGCTTTATCATTTGCTCCAACACTAAACGTTTCCTGCAACATCGTGAAAAAATTTTTTGATCACACACCAGGTTTAATATACAAACACACAATAAAAATTATTTATATATAAGCTTGAGAATCTTTGCAAAAACAGTAGTTAAAAATACCGTCAAACAGGTATACTTGGGACACATTTCATTTTCAAAATCGTGTATATAAGTAACTGATTATTTGATAGAAGTCTTTCTGTGAATAGTTTTATAGTAAGACTAAGTACTATTGGTTATCATACAGAACTATGTTCTGGCAGTGATATTGTCTGAGTATGAAAAAATTATGGTGTCCCAATTACCACCCCTACGCGGGGTAACTCGGGACATAACAAAAAAACTCCAGTGATCTGGCTGTATAATTCATGCATGGTCCCAAATTAACAACTGCATTACATTTACTTGGGACAAAAATCAATTTAAAAAAAATTAGGTTATTTTGACATGTATAGTGAAAAGTGATACAAAATATCGTAGTTTTTGTCACATAATAAACACAGGGAAAAAGTCTTTATGAACACATTTTCAAGTCGCTTTTATGTAATACCTAGTGTAAGGTACTTTGAAATTACAGTAGAACCCTCTTATAGTGTTCCCACTTATATAGCTTTCCTGGTTATAATGCTAATGTCTTTTGGTCCCCAAAACTGATTTGTAATAGGAAAATACCCTGTTATAATGTTTTCCCATCTGTAATGTAAAAATTTTTTCGGTCCCTTGAGAAACATTATAACAGGGTTCTTCTGTAGTAGGTACATACGTAATCAAGTACTTGGAAGATATAAAAAACAAAATCAGCTAGTTTTTTTATAAACAGTTAAAAGAAAATCTGATGAAATGTCACCCAATCTTTGGGGAAAATAATGAACACCGATGCACATACATCACAGTACTGATAGGCTTGCATAGTTTAAAATCACTAACAAAATGTAAATTTATCCCTGTGCACTGTCTTGGGAAATAATTTTTTTGTAATTTGAGTGAGTAAAACTACAAAAATGTCCTCTTGGTCTGGAAACACAAACTTTTTTTAATTGCCTTTATAATCCTGTAGATTCTGCTGGAGAAATGTTGGATACTTTATTTCGCCATGTTGTCCTTGGAACGTGATACAACTTATTTGCTGTAGCTGCTTGCATTCCATCTGCAATTGCCTTAAGAGCACTGGTTACTTTGGAAAGTGAATATTGAAACAGCTTCTTTTTTTCGACTCCCCCTTTATGACTGATTCTTGAGGTCATTTTCCTGTAAATGAATACTAAATTTATTACACTAAATAATGTTAATAAAATAAAGTAGTAATGTAGCCTAGTTTAGCATGTAGGTTATGCCTATAGAATAATTCATCCTTTTTTACATATTTTCACTAGGCCTATTGCAACATTAGCCAATGATAAAGTTTTATTTTTGTGAAAATAATAATTTCTGCAATAACTAGTATTTTTTCCCAGAATTAATTCGTTATAGACCTAGCCTAATATTTTCTTTATGAGGTAAAATCTAGGCTAGGTCTATTTAAAGAAAACTGAGAATGTTTATTTATATGCTGAATTAGGCTGCAAAATTATTAAAAAAGTGTTTTTAACTTTAAAATAGTATTACCAGTACTTTTACTTTAATGAAACTAAAATTAAGCCCCATGGGCGAATTGCCTACAACAATATGTGGCCATAATCAGTGCCTAAGTACATCACCACTTGTAGCCACATAGTGTCCATAAATAGTAATTGTAGGTAAAACCAGTCCCACTAATGGTCATACCCATTTTCATTGTGTTTTTAAGGTTATATCAATTGCAATCATACTTCACTAAAATAATATAATGTTTTCTTACCTGGGAACTGAATTTTTCTTTCCGAAGTCTTCAAAAAAATTTTTCTAAGATTTTTCAAACTACTTAATACTCTTAAGACATTTCATTAGAATTGAGGTGTTTTCTAACATCATAGCCAGTAAACCATGGCATCATGTCTGTCTGCATCAGAGTTTTAATGGCTACTGTGTTAAACTGTAGCTAAAAGTCTGCTGTTTTTATAAGAATGATTCTGATTGGTTGGAATAGCCTGATATTTTTAATTGACCCAATAATATTAAAGTGACAATAAGGGTACTGTGGTCAAAACCAGTGCATCCACCCTACATGCACAAAATATGTTTCGACTTTTTATAATCTGTAATAAGGGGTAAGGAGAAAAGTAATTATCGAAATACAAGCAGTTGCCAGCAATCAATCGCTCCGAGAGTTTCAGCACCACAGCTGCTCTTAGTCCAAATGATTTCAATTGTTCTTGATCAAGCTTTGTAGATTTTCCTTTGTTAGCGTGACGATAAATCAAACACATTGGTGGCTCAACATTTTCGTGCTGTATTTGTAGAAGACCACAAAACTACAGCTCAACGATATGCAGCAGACGATACCTCATGCTGCCCAATTCTCCAAGACATGACAAGAGGTCACATGATACAAAAATACCAGCATCAGTGCATGCAACCTAACAAAACAAAATGTCTTTCTAGTAGACAATACAATTAAATTTACCTACCAACATCCTTGATAAATGATAGTCATAAGACATCTCACTTTTCCCACACAAAACTAAATTTTGAGTGCCCCATGAACTGGGCTTTCCCTCTTTACGAATTATTTTACAGAAATTTTATCAGTAAATGGGATCATCTGCTCGTCAACTGCAACATCTTGCTCTGGTTCCAACTCTCGATGTCTCTTTAGAACACTGTTATACAATGGACGCACTTTGTAAAATAAATCTTCTTTGTTGACATTTTGTGAAGCAGCTTCCTAATTGTCCACAAAATGCAAATTGTGCGAGGAACTTCGGTATCAGATACAAGCCCTATGTTGATTGTTTGGTCCCAATAAAACTCAGCTCGTGGAATTTTGAGTGAGCCCATTAGGATATAGAGAGCAATCACAGACTCTAGTTCATGAATGGATCAGTCCTTGAATGTTTTGTTATTTTGTAGGGCATACGTGTTAGTAAAATTGCACACATCTTCTAACAATGTAATTGGAACATATTTGCGAAATATGTGGAGTGGGGAAGGAATAACCTTCACAGGAGACGGCGAATTCCATTCTGTGGCTGGTCTGCATGTGAAATTTTTTTGTCCAATGAATTTCACATTTAGGTGTAGCCACTGTGTTCAAAGATTCTGCTACACTTTCTTCCACTACAGCAAAATTTTCCACAACTGTACATTCTTCAACAATTGTAAAGTCTTCAACAACTACTTTTTCCTCATTGTTTTAATGACATATTCCTTCTGCAAATGATACCTGATCTTTTTCAGAGTTCACTTCAGAGCCCACGCGAAATCGCGCATTATGTAATTCTTTGTCACACGCAAGTTCTTCATTGTCACTCAAGTTTTCAAGATCAGAGACATTTCCTGATTCAATCTAGTCCGATCACTTGCAAATAAGGTTTTACTGTAAGCGTGCTCTGTAGCACTCATTATTTACAACAATGTAATGTAAAACATGGAAAGAAGCTATACGAGTCACTGCAATAATTTACCTCTACATATATGACCATGTACACTATACTGTACATTATTTTTCTTGATCTGTTATTGTTGAAATTAATCCACTTTTCAGACACAATACATGTTATATTCTCATATCAATACTTCTCCTGTGTGAAAATACATATTTTTTTTTTCAAACAGACACTATAGTAACCAAGTCACATTCGTTTCTCTGAACATCTACCACAACACAACATCAGTCATTCAGTTTTGAAATCTCAAAATACAGTTCATAGATCTCATCACAAACCATAGATGCATACACAAGACATATTATAAGTGCAGTATAGTGGACAAAGACTTTCAAATAATTTTCAGAGGGATTTTATATTTCGTTTGCTTATTTACAAATCTGTGTACTGTATACTGTACATTTTCAATAAATTGTTTTCTGGTGGTCGTGATAATTTGCCAATAACCTCCATATACCGAAATTAATTTAGGTCAATATGGTAAAATTATCTTTACAACGAACGACCAGTTTTAAAAAATCACACGTACATAATTATACTCTACAAGCCACTATTCTTTATTTGCCTCATGCTGAAAGTATATTAAAACCACGATACATACAATAAAAAACGGTGAATAAACGTAAACAACACGTCTTACCAGCCATGGTTAAAGATACACCCAAGGTGTGCATGCGGCACTTCACATAAAATGGCCGCCTAACCCTTAGTTGCAACTTCAGCGCTCGTGGTGGTGGAGTTCCGTACCATGGCTTTGGCCGGGCAACCACTCCCAATGCCTATGCTATTAACTAAAGGCTGGAACAACGAGAAACTAAAAGTGTACCCTGCGATGCAGTTCGAAGAGTACCGGCTTGGGCTCGCTATGATGTTCTTTCCCGATGATAGCCGAACCGAAGTTACCCGAATGCGTGTTTAACGGGAAACATGCTATTATATTGGTGCTACAAGTGTGTTAAATGTGCAAAGCCAGACTGTAGTTGTATCACTCTTGTAATGTTACTTTATTCACACCAATTTTGAAGTGTATTAAAGAAAAAGAAGATTATGTTTATGTTACTCTTACTTTTGCCTCTTTATATTTCCAGTAAGTTTACTGTAGCTATTTTTGGTTTTTAAGGATTAAATAGCATTCATTCTACACTGATTTTTTAACACACAAAATATTCTCTCATTTGTTTTAATTCTGTTAAATATTACATATTCTTTCCATTTCTCATTTAATTCTTGGCGTTTTGGGAAACAATAAAATGTGACATTTTGTTCAAGTTTCGAGGAATAGGCGGTACAGTTCGGTACGCAGCAGCACGCCATTTCAAATGGGAGTTATCACATTTTGCTTCTGATAAATACGTTTCAACTGAATAAATATTAATCACTACAATACACATCAGCTATCTTATGACTATTTCAATATTTTAAGTATTATATTTACAACAAATTTAAAAATATGTTTAGTCTAAACTTATTGGGCATTGTAATATTGTGTAACATACAAAAAGACAGTAAAGACGGAGCAATGGTGCATTTTTAACTTAACCGTCATCTCAATTTCAAGTAACCTATAGAATGAGGGTGTGAAGAGCGGTATAAACAGTCACCAAACAGTACGAGTTTTACATTGCGTGAATGTCCGAATATGGGAATTAACATAGATGAGACATCTAGCGGCCATGACGACAACCTTCGCTGAAGGCACGGATTTGGTGCTGGAGAAAGGCTGCCGTGTCCCGGCCTCTAGTTAATAGCGTAGGCAACGCCACTCCATATCCCATATTTCCGTGGTTAAAAGTGTGCATACAGATAGGCTTCCATTGTTTATTGTTTTGCTTTTCTATCACCGAGTTAACGGTCATTTAGAAATTTAATATTTTCGCACGTAGTTAGTTGTGACTTAAACTTGAATGCGTTTTAAAGAAATATCGCGGCAGATAATAATGATAATAAAAAAACTTGAAATTTTAAAAGTTGTTCATCAAGTTAATAGTGTGAGATTGTTAACGATTTTGACATTTGCGTCTCGATCTTTGCTATCAACCATGATTTCAAATCATCGGCAGATTGAAAACAACACTGCCTTTGTTTGCGTAAATATGTAGCATATTAAAGTATGTAAAATGAAGACTTGGACAAGGAAATTAGATTTGTTCTTGGAGGTTAGGGGAATTAAATAGTAATGTTTCGGGACATATTTTATAAGAAAAGGCTTGGCATGAAGCACTTAGAATGTGAGTAGAAAATTAGCAAGCATCCAATGGCTGACTTTTCATATGTAAAGCCATTGTATCACAATTGTAACACACTATAAACTTATCTAGTGAAGAACTTTTTGTAACCCTGATATTCTATAAACATGGCAATCCAATATGAAGTTCTATGTGGTAGGTATTGTGATCAAGACATTTTCAGTTATTCATAATCTTTAAAATAGCAATTTCAGTAATATTATATTTTTTTGTTTGCTTACATAATTTCCAAAATATGCTGAGAGTTCTCGACCGAAGTTTTGTCGTTCATGTGAAATCCTATGTCGAGTAGAAATCAGTTGTATAAAACCTCTATTTAACAAACCCCCTTACAACGCATGTAATTTTTTGCTCCCTTGAGTTTCGTTAAATAGATAATAAGTAATATTAAAAGTTGGAAAAAATTACAAGTACAAAATATAGAATTAAAATGAATATAATAAAGACTGTTCTGTGAAGCCAAGGGAGCACTGGACACGTTAGCTGTATTAGGTCACGCACAGCTGAAATATTCTTTGTCTTTTAACTTTCACCATAAACTCAGGGATTTTCCAAATTCTTCATAAGGGATATACTGTAAAATAAACTTTTTGAGAGCTTCCTCTTTCTTTCGCCTGTAGATAACTTCATCTATATGTAAAACTATGTTTTTACTATATTTTTCATTGTAATTTTCAATTGACAGTGAACAGCAGAGTTTTTTATTTATTTTTTAAAGAAATAAAAAATATTATCGAGTATCGCAATGGATAGATTAGTTCATAAGTAATACCATAAAAAATATGAAGTCCTATTACTAAATAGTTCACAAATTATAACGCATTCAGTGAAAACTTTTTTGGCGTTCATATGACAATGATACCCATTTTCTCCCTTGTGTGCCAGTTAATTGTCATCTTTAAACAAATGCAATGAAATTATGTGTAAAAATATTGAAAATAATTTTACCAACTTTTTGGACAAAAATTACTAAAAATCCTGTCGTAAATCACTAGATGTGCTATCTACATGTTGGCAACCATGTACCATTAGCACAGCTAGACTTTGTTGCCCAGCGTTATTCACATTACATAATGTGTTATGAAAGTTTGTAACTAACCCGCAGCTACTGCATGTAAATGTGAGGGAGATTCTTAACATAGGCTGTGGCAGATTCTCTTTTCAAGCACTGAGTAGTACCTTGTTGATGTTCACCACTGAGTATGTCGCACATTTCGAAGTTTATTTTACATTAACAATGCATTGGTTTTTGCACAGTTCTACATTCTTAGTTACATGACCAGGGTGGCTACAAACAGCAAATATTGTGTGTCTGTCTTTTATTGTAGGTGATAACTTACGATTGTGTGAATGTTCGGTACACCAAAACCGAAATCTAATTTTCACTACTTTCATTTTGATTTCGATAAGAATTTCAGCTTTCGGAATTCTTTAACACAAAATATTTTGAGTTTAATGAATTATGCACGTCATGTAAACATATTTATTAGGAATTACCTATGTGCTGTTGAAAGATCTTGCGGCAAAATGTAAACAAACCTGCAGAGAGAGTGAAAATGTGGTATTACAATAGGTTCCCACAATAGTAGTGTTAATTTAGTAGTATCGTATCAGAATCACTTAATATTTGAAAAAGTACATGCTTAATTTGTGCTATCAAGCAGAGAAGTATGGCTGCTGCCATAATCTCACTTGAGTAGCACAACGCACACAACATTAGAGCACTATATTTTTAAGTCACCGTTTATTTCATTGCAGATTCAAGGTATTAAAAATACCACTAATGAAATGTGGTAACTAAATATATTTAAAAAAGTTAGTAAACAAAATAATTGTTCTCTGATCATGCAATGTATGTAGAGAGCATGGTCATTGGTAGAGTCGCATTACCATGTCGCCTCTTGTTTGGGTTAACAATGATATGTGAGTCTTTCAGGTAATTTGCCGGTTGTGAGCATTATACTATGGGGGCTAGCTGACAGAAGCTGGAACCACGAGCTATCCTCTCTGTGACGAGTAGTAGTCACCTTGTGGGTCAGGTATGGCCGCGGTGTTCTGCGAGGGGCAGAAATTTCACTTCGTCTGGTTAGGTTATACCACTCACCTAAAACAGGGTGTCGAGCAAGTGTGGCTTCCTGGCAGACACTCGCGTCGGAGTGTGCCACTCCTTCAGCAGCCTTTGTACTGGTCCGGCTCTGGGTTTCGGCGGTGTCTTTATCGGGATTATTACTGGCGGGGCGAGGCGTCGCACAGCCCGCAAGATCTTTCGTAGGTCCATTACGACTGGGGTTACTGGTTGATTCACTTTTCCTTTATACTCCTCGCACAACTGTGGCAGCAACATACCAGGAAGAGGGACGGCGGGTAGGATAACTCGACTGAGATAAAGTTCCTTTTTGCAATGATGTGGTCTCCGACTCTCGGCGACTCGTAATTTAGCTAGCTATCTCTGTCTCGATAAAAGGAGTTATTGTTACTTAACACGGGCATGGGTTTTGATTCAGAAAGAAATAAACAGTAAATTTTCGGATATGCTGTTTGTATTGAATAATACAAGTCACTGGTACAACTGGCTTCAAAAATATCATACACTGGCAAAAAGTATTTACAGTTCACTTCACAGAAAATGTAATGTACAATTTCGCTTCAAAAGATTATTTATGGTAACTACACAGGTGTAATTATTCACAATATCTTTCTTAGCCTGAGGGCGGGAACTGGGCCTCTCTCCATGTGTGTCTGACTGAACTAGTCCTGGCTATAACGAATTTCCGTCCTAAGATTAAGACTGACTGTCCCTAGATAACTACTGATCTCATACTGACGTTACTGTCTTTAAATCAAATATGGTGCACACTACTGACTGACTGTTTCTGGCACTATTCTTGCGCTCAGCGAGTTGAATCATGCGCGGGCCAGAGGCACGGCTTTGCTCTCAGCAACGCGACACTCAGGGTAAGGTAATGGTGAATAGAAGTTTTGGGTAGAGGTAGTTAACACCATTAGGTGAACCAAAGGAAAGGTACAGTAAATTCCTCTTAAGAAAATCTCCGAAAAACAAAACAAAATGTGCTTCTTAAGCAGGAAAACTTATTAATAGGGTAAACAAAAAAGTACTGATTTTAAAGTGTTAAATGGTTACAATGTTCAAAACATAGACAAAAATATATTCTACGTGCAATCACAGTTTGTTTACAGCTTATTTCTTATGAGAAAACTCATCAATGGTCTTCTGATTTGAATGTTTATTACACACAAATTGGAGGTGAACTTTTGTAACTCCCATAAGCTCCTTATGACTGAAACTGGAACATCAGGTGTTCCTCCTAGAAAGAAGCTGAAACTGTCCAGTAACTGAAGAGCTTCCCGACATGTTGGTATAGATTTGCGTTATTCTGCCGTGGATTCGTCATCTTCCTCTTCTGCAACGGCTGATAGAACTTCAGCACAGAATTTGTCAAGATCTCGTTCTCCACAGGGTGGTAGGTCATCATCTGTTTGTCCTGAATACGTGACCACATGCCATCGTTCACTTCATCTTCGATGTCAAGATCACATGCTGTTTCTGAATTTCCAAAGCCAGTTTTGTAAAGCAATTTGCAGTTGTATCCTTGGTCTCAGAATGCCATGCCACTGCTAACAATGAGATGGCATCAAGCAGAGATAACTTGTATCGTTCCTGGCTACCATCAAGTCTTTGAAGCAATCTCAAAACAAGAATCCTACGAAACTTCAGCTTCAAGACCTTAATGATACCTTTTTCCGTCGATTGCAATACAGCTGTCGTGTTTGCAGGAAGAAACTCAACTTGAACATTTTTCAAATGTCCCACATCCTTTGAATGTGCAGAGCACTGGTCAGTGAAGATTAAAATTTTTCTGATTTTCACTGCCATTCTCCTGTCGAGAAAAACGAAAAACTCTCGAAAAATCTCACCAGTCATCCATGCAGCCTTGTTGTTATAAGTACATGGCAGGGACTTAATGTTTCTAAAACATCTAGGTTGCTTTGGTTTACCCAAACTAGAAGTTGCAGCTTTTCGGTGTCATCCCTTGTTCGCATCAACAAGAACTGTAGTGCGCTCCTTGTTTACTTTGGTTCCTGTGCAATTTTCTCCCTTAAAAGTGTAGGTACGGTCAGGGAGCATATTATAGAACAAGCCACATTCATCAAGGTTAAACACACCCTGCGGTTTGTAATTTGACAGCAGACCTGGTAGAATGGTGTTTTTCCAGGCTTCTACTTCTTCCATGTTGACACTTTTGGATTCCCCACTTACTTTTTTGTAGACAAGTCCACAGAGCTTCTTAAACCGATCCATCCAGCCATTGGAAGAACTGAATTCTACATTCTGAGTTCAACGCTATTTCTTCTGCCTTCATTCTCAAAATCGGGCCGTCAACTGGAATGTTTAGTGTTCGTTTTTGCCAGACCCATTCCATTCACACACATTCAACTTCTTCGTATTTTGCTGATTTGAGTTTCTTTCGGCGTACCTGCTCTGTGAGACACTATTGTAGAATAGTGTTTTTATTGTAAAAAACAGTGTTTAAGGACGAGTCTGGAATACCAATCTGCTTGGCAATTTTCGTCCACAGAACATTAGGGTTATCTTCAATCTTGTGAATTATATCAAATTTTTGTTCCAAGGAAAAAAGCTTACGTTTTATTTATTTCTCTGATGTGGAGGGGTCCGACATATTTAGCTTCAAAATTACACCATAAAAATATCACGAAGACACGCCACAATCCACAAAAATAATTGCGCTAGAAACAAAATACACCGTATATAAAATAAACACGGCGTTCTGTTTGTTTTCTCCAAACGAACAAATGAATTGCGTTCCTTAACTGTCGAGTTCACTGTGGTCGAAAAGTTATTACGGCAAAATATCTTATGATTGCAAAGTTATGTTGGCATACCTACAGCACTGCGTACTTTAATGGTGGTGGCTATGTTGGCTGAAGGAGATGTGTTGGAATTCGGGAATAGGTAGAACAGCAGAAAACCATTTTCTTCTGAGAATTTACTTACTTCAGGTGACAGATGGCTCATGTGTCCATCAACAAAGAGCAACACTGGCAGCTTCACATTTTCTTTCACCAAATAGTCATGGAAATGTTTAATGTCTCACTCCTCATACAACCGCTGTCAGATTTTACACAGACCCAACCTTATTTTATGATCTTTGAAAGAACTGTGCAATGGGAGTGCATGACTGGATTTGTTTCTATGGACATACTCCATTGCGAAATAAATGACTGTCACAAGAAAACTAAAAGTAAAAATAAGACAAGAAAACATAAATAAGCAGAGTATGCTTTAGTCATCAGGATACATACACAACATGAAATTCCAAAACTGGAATCTGGTCAGATAAAACACGGAAACAAACAGAAAAAAACCTAGGTTGACATGCGACACAACGATGAGACGAAACAAAAACACAAACAGAATTACAGCAAACGACACAAAGATGAGACTAAACAAAACACAAAGATGTCGGTCACAAACAGAAAAAACGACAGACAACACAAACGGTGAGACGAAATAAAACACAGTAGTTTTCCAAACAGTCAGTATGAACGACGTTTCGGGAACTGGAATCTGTTCCCGTCATCAGGTAGACACACAGGGTTCAAGAACACGAGTGCGACTGATGAGGAGACTGGAAAAACCATGGGTTTATATTGGGTAAAGCCCCTTATCGTGCTCAGCCAATGGAAGACGAGCTGTCTCCTGATTGGTCGCGCAGCATGTATTGACTCTGATTGGTTGTGGTGGGTTGAGTGTTTGTTTTTATTTTGTGTTGTAAATTTGTTTCTCTTTTAATCAATGGGATCCACATATTTTTTAATTCAATGCTCTGTTGACTGAAAATATTACTATTGCTGATAATATAGGCTGATTCTTTTATTTTTCTTTTAATTTTGTCAGTTTCCTGTGTAAGTGGTTTACATTCTTCCCAAAGGATTTTGTGGCTATTTTCCCATGCATGTTCGGCCAGTCTAGATTTTTGGGTTTAAAAAATATGTGGGTTCCATCTTGCCCACATTTTGAAAATCAAGATTTTCTAAACATCCATTTTCCACATAAAAAAATCAGTACTCAAATGCTTAATATATTTTTTTTGTAATTTGTAGTATATCTTAAGAAATTTGGTATTTTTTTCTGAAATCCTTATAGTTTCCTTGACATTTGTGAATAATTTCAAAGACATCTTATTATTTTTAGTGGAGAAACAAAATAAAATGTGAGTACATGTGACTTACATTGAGTTCCTCGTGAGAAATTGAAAATGAAGATTATCATCAAATTTCAAAAATCTGTAAAATGTAAACTATTAGAGATACAATTGAAACATTTCAGGGGGTTTCTGTTAACAATAAAGGGAATTAATAGAAAAAGTTTCATTAAAATCTAAAGTGGTGGGTGACATGACCTCGTTGAATTGGCATGGAATGACCCCAATAGCATGGTAACTGATGATGATATTTTACAATTGTACAATAGTGTACTCCATCATGAAAGTTTTAATGTTTCCTACATAACTTTTGTCGCTGGACTAATATATTGTCACTGGACTTAACAATATATTGTGAGACCAGTGACTGCTAGACCAATGATGTTCTTCACTTTAGGTTAGTATATTACCATCACAAAAGACAGAAGGATGTTTCAATAAATTTTCATGTAACGAAAAAGTAACTATAAATGTTTCCCATAGACAAATACTGTAAAAGAAATAAAAAAAATACACTGTTAGACCAAAGACTATAAACTCACCTGAAAGGAATACATCTACCACTCCTTTAAACGACCATAGTTTCGCTTCAAAACCTGCAGCAGCCATTTTGGACAGAAAACAGTGTGGCAAAACAAAAAATGGGTTTTCAAATATTCTTATGTTTCCCGTTTGCTGATAATTAATATAAATACACTGTGTTAGACCTGTGACACAACAGCTCCGGGACAAAGTCAAATTAAGTGTTACATTATAAATGAACCAAAAATCATCGCTATACCTTTAAGTAATTAACTTAAATGCTTCAATTTATGTATTTAAAATTTAACTGTAAGTACACAGTGTTCATATTGGACTACACAAATATTTCAACAATAAGTTCCTATTTATGGACAAAATGTCCACCATAAAGAAGTGTACATGAAGAAAAATTTAAAATTAATTTTTAGCTACATATTTTATGCCTGCTATGAAAAAAGCGCACTTGGTACTTATACTAAAAATGCAATAAACAAAATAAAGATCATTACAATAGATTTAAACAGTTCGGACCTGGACTTCCACCTGACTAGGAAAATGACCCTTACACAAAAAGGTTTTCTTTGCAGAATCACATTTCATAGAAATTATATCTTTTGTAATTGATGCAGTTAACAATGATGATCGCTGTCGATTCCAGGCTTTACTGTCACTCTGCATTTCTGTGGCCTCAATCATGAAAGGGTCGTTAGAGTATGTAGATCTTTTGGAACTCAGACAGTGGTAAAACTCAGCAACACAAATTTTAGTAACTAATGTCATCATCACTAAGCACAAAATCTCATTCGTAATGTCTATTAGCAATTGCCAACAACATGGGGAAGAAGTTTCTGCGTAAGGCCCCTTTATTCACATTTTGTGGTATATCTGCAGCCTCCACATTTTGGTTTTCTTTCCCTCGAGGGTCGGACAATTAGCTAATAGTTTTCTGATTTTGACAATAATTTCCATATTGGATCGTCTTTGGTACTTTCTTTCTGCTCCCAAGGCCTCACATACAACGTTGGCTTGTACATGCTTGCACTTCGCAACCATATTCGTCCATGTGTTCAAGCAGAAGAAAAAGAAACATGGGACATACGTGACTACATCTGCCCAGTGCAGATTTCTTGTATGTGCATGTTCCATTTCCAATGTTATCAGCATTGCCTGATAATGTCCCTGTTACAATATATTCTGCACTTGTAAAATGAGACTTCACAGTACACTTCAGAAAGTAGCGCTGCTGTTCTGAACAGTCCACTGCTTTGTAAACATGATTACTTTTGACATACTGTTGCCCTCTTTGGAAAGGTTTCTCTGTTGTGGAGCAACAGATGTCACCGCTGGTTTCTCATCAGAATTGTCTATCTGGGTGAGGCATAAGCTGGCTGATTTTCAACAAAATAATAATACAGGTGTCCTTTGAACATTTAGGGTATTTTGCAGCTAGAGAAACTTTGCCAACCACTCTCTGGCAAGACTGGAACAAGACATATGTCAAACATTGTGTTGGGTGTGTTGCATATTGTTATTCAGTGTGGCCACCAACCCTGGAAATACCTGTAAACCTATAAAAGAATGAAATTGGAAAGTGCCCTTGAAAATTCTGGAAAAAGTCTCGAAAAATTACCAGTCTGCAGGATAAAAGCTTTGTTAGTGTGTGTAACATGTTGGGAATGACTCACATTTACGAGAAAAAATGAGTCATTATTTAATATTCAGCCATTCACTTACTGATAATTAGGGACCCCTAAAAACGGTGAATAAAACTGGCTGATTTCGGTAAATAAAAACGTCAAAAGCGGTGCAAAATTTCGGTGTAAAAAGTTTAAAGTGGTGTAAAAATTCGGTGGAAAAAATTAGGCAGTGAAATAATTGTTGCATAAAATTAGCAAAGTAAATGCCAAAATCAACTAAAATATTTGCTATAATATCACTATTTTTTTATAATTGCTACTATATGTAAGGCTAGTACTTATCAAAGTACCTATAAATAAAAATACATTTACTTAATGAAAAAGCAGTAGTAATGTTTAAATTCACCTAATTACAGTAAGAATATTCTGAACAAAATATTGCACATGCAAACAATTAATTAATCAACCAATCATTTCGACTAGGAATAATTATTTAAAACAATTAAGGAGCTAGCTACTCTGTCAAAATTTTTTAAAATTAACAAAATACAATAAAATAATGCAAAGATAAAATTGTTGTGTTCATATACAATTACAATACTATTTGTATTAGGCTAAATCTTAACATTTTCAAATATAGGTTAGCTACCAAACCAAAAATATTTTCATAAACTTACAAGCACAACATTATCACTGAACATTTTTATGAATAGCAAATGAAATATTTTGAGAGCAATATATAAAAAACCTTAATGTACAAAAATGTTAAAAGATGATTTTAAATTTTAAAATTCTTGCTAATCTGACAATTCTAAATATACAACAGCCATTTTATAAACAGGAATAACAATCAGTCCTATTCTCTTTTATCTGCCAAACAATTCTGTTCCATGATTTCTCTGCAATTTATGACGGGGAAAATAAATTGATCCTACTCTTTCTTTCTGCCAAAAAATTCGGTAAGGATTTCTATATTTATAGGTTTTAGATTCACTCGTAGATCTGTGAGTATGGGTCAATAAGCTGAGAAAGCACGTTCGCTGTCACAATTTGATGGAGGGATGGTAAGAGCTGAAATAGCACTGCTAACAAAATTTTTGTGACTATCCTGGATTCCCAACAAAATTGTGACCACGTCTACAGATTTCATTTCTCTAAAAAGCTGTGAAACTTGGGTCTGGAATGCTAAATAGCCCTGCAGAAACTCTTGCTTTGGAAGATGAGAAAGAATGGGGATGTTCTTCGTCGTAGTATGCAAATGTTCATCAACTTCGTTGCTGACTACATGCCTCGGATGAAATAATTTGCCCATGTGCAAAATGTACTGCCTTGCAGTATCATTCTCTTGTAACGACTGCAGCTTCTTGTGGCACTTCAAGCCTAGTTGTACCAGGGTGTCACGCATCGAATGCTGCTTTACCACTGTTGATAGCTTTGTGACTTGTGTTGATGTTGATTCACCTAGACACCCCTTACTAACCAGCAAATATGTATCTAGTATATCATATACTGTTGGATGGACTTTGTGGCAAAATGCATATGATGAACCTTCGAATTCAAGTATGGCATCAACTGTTGAACTGCAGTGTTCAACAAGAAAATATGCTGAGCATTGAACTACTAAAACACTGTCGGAAGTCAAGTTTTTGAAATATGCTACTGCACAACTTCCCTCTTCTTCCTGCTGAAAGAACTCTACAAGGTCACATAAATACTCTGCAACATACTTTGTGGATTTAAACCACGAGTTCCACCGGGTCATAACTGGCATTGGGAACAGGATTTCCTTCTTTTCTTCCTCTGGATACTTTTCTCTTGCGTTTCCGTGAATTTAAGAAACAATTTTTGGTGTTTTGAACGCAGCGGTTGAGTTCTACTAAGTCACTGCTCCACAAGCTAGCAACAAGGTTGAGCTTGTGGGCCCAGCATTGGATATGCACCATCTCTGCTGAAAATATGTCCTTCAAATTTATAACACATCTGGTCATGTACCGTGCAGAGTCCGTAACAATTCCTACAACATCCTCGTAGTTAATCCCCCATTCAGCAACAGTTGACAGAATTGCCCGAGAACATTCTGCTGCAGTTGCATTTTGCAGTTCTTTGACTGCCCCTACAAACACATTTTGCTCTGCGCTACATGACAGGACCGACCTTGATAAAAATGATAAAAATACAGCGCCCAGCCCTGTCTGTTGTTTCGTCGCACATGAATATTATCTTTTTGTTTTCCAAACAAATTTTTATGGCATCTTTTTTCCTGCAGCTCAATTTTGGGACGTATTGTTCTCTTAATATGTTGGCAGTAGGAAGATCACCAGAACCTGAAATAAAATAATTTTACTTTATTCTCAAATTTGAAACTGATTCTATTTAATCAATACTTTTCAGTAAGGGCCCTAATTAATTTTTAAAAGCAATACTGCAGTAGATAAAAATTATATTTACTTTTAAAAATGTCTAACCCACTTTACCTAGCATACCTAATGCAAACAAGCTCAAAGTAGGATCTATCCTTAGATGTCTAAAAACCAAATTGGTATACAAGTAAAAGTGGCTACAATATGTGTCATAAACCCTGCATTTGTGTTTTCATAACAAAAGCATCTTTCATTAATGAAGCAATACCTCTCATGTCAATACTTTGGATGCTACAGGTGGAATAGCTATTCTGCAAATTACCAGTGGCTGAATTAGCAACAACATGCACCTTCCTTTTCAGGTTAAGTTCACTGTGTATTACTTGTTGACATGCTATGTGGAAACCAATGAAAAAATTTTTTACCCACTGCCAACTCTAAAAATGTTTTTCAGTAACCTACCTGGGACATATTTTTGAAGCCAGTTCCTCATGCTAGGATCGTCAGATTTTTCAAGGGGTATATTTGCCCCTGCCATCATTCCGACAAAATCAGTGACTAATTCCAGCTTCCATTTCTTTATTTCGCAGATGCGCCTTTTCTTTTTCTTTTGTGTTTTTCGTTGGACACGTGTTTATTGCACGTGTCTTTGCGCGACCAGTCGACATGGTCATTACAAAATTTACACATCATTATTTCCTCCTTAACATTAAAAACATAAAAACCCTTCCTCCTTAAATTCACTCTCGCGGGACATAATCGACACAACCTTGGGCATTTTTAGATCTGATACAAACAATTTTTTAATTGAACTCGTTAATCTGTTGCAGCGCAGCGAAAGACAAACAAAAACAACGCTCCTTCTGTTTCTTAGTACATGGCCCGGGTTTTTACGTGCAGCCAGAAGTGTCCCAAACAAATCCCATGCGAGTCCTAAGATTGCGCGACCTAGGTAGTTTCCGTAGTATTGCCGCATTTACTGCTCTCTTTTGAGCTCTACGAAAACTATATGAACGACCTTACAATCGATGTATTGTGCGGTTGTACTTGCACACCATAATCGATTGTCGGCCAAACAATCGCAGGCGCGTTTTATTACGCTAGTTGTTATGTAAACGTCAGAATTCGCACAAAACATAGTTTTTTTTTATTAAATATGCCGAAATTCGCGGAAAACATGTAATTACACCAAATTTCGTCGTATTTCGCGAATTTCGCGAGTCACCATTTTTAGGGGTCTTTACTGATATTTCAGGTGTTTACCAATTTTACAGGAAATAAAAAAAAACTTACTGTTGTGTAGACTCCGTTTTCCTAGTTATTAAAAGTGAAAATGACGAGCGTCTGTGGACAGACTTGGCGGTGAAGAAGAAAAATAAGTATTTCATTACTGCGCATGCGCCGAGTGGAGCGGATCACGTGACATCACATGCTGAAACTGAACATCGTGGAACGGAACGGAATTTGAAATTTGTTTATTTTGCGCAAAAATTTAGTGTTGTCTGTCAGTTCACTACTCACGTGTACGGTGTTCGTGATTGTTTTCCTATCTTGGAATTGTCTTGCAGCAGTTGATAATGAAGATATTTACTGTGTAAATTGTTAAATAGTTGCCATATGTTAATTTTAAAGTAAACTTTAAAATTATGTGTTGTAATGTACCTTACTTGCTCGAAGGTTATAATGGTTAAATAAAATTGCTCTAAAGTAACGTCAGAATGTTTTCGTGGGATTTGTGTGGTACTATTATTTAAAAGGAAACACTTTTAGAACATAAGTGGAAGGTGCATAATGTGGAACCGTAGTTATCTGGTGGTATTAAATGTTGTTTGTGTAACAGAACTGTTTTTCGCTAAACACATTTAATTTCACACATGAGTACGCCCCACTTAATGTTGACTGCCAATAGGAACAAATGACATTAAAATCTGTTGACGGTAATGCAAGAACTATTTCCCCCCTTTTATAGTGCCATACATCCTAATTGATGTCTTTAAAAATATACTACAAATAATTTGTGTTGTGTCCCTGACTATAGTAGTGGAAGTCATGGACTCGAGTGAAGGACGGCATCTCTAGCCCTGTAATGTACATGAGAACAAGGCTAACTTATTGTAGGGTAGAACCCTTTGAGCATCTACAACAATTTGTTGTTATTCTTTTAAATAGAATGCCATTTTTTCAATTTAATGAGCATAACCGTACATTAAAAAAAAAAGCAAAGCCTACTTATCAATACTGTACTAAACTGTCTGGGGATAACCCAAAATCCTTTAGCAAAAAAATAATATCTGTCGGACATTTGTGGAATGTGTACAATACTGTTGTACAAGACACTCCTGCCCAAACGAAATGTATATAGCAACTTTACTGATCAGATTTCTATATTGAAACCTCGCAGTCAACAGTGAAATATCTGGGTGTACAGAATAATTATGTAGCAGTGTTTATGATGCTTTCCGTGCTCCAGACTTTCTGCTGTCATCACTTTGTATTAAAGAAGCCAGTGAAACATTACTGGGGAGATAGTTGTGCTGAAATACCCTGGGAGGGTTAAATAGGGAAGTAATAGGTCACTGCAAGTACAGGTCACAAAAATACTTCTTCATAAACAACTATCTGAATTCTTATCAAACAAAATAGGAAAACCTGTGTATGAATTTTAAGTATAAATTTTAACTGCCAGTAAAATAACTGGAACACCATTGGCAATCCAATAGATATATTCATAGTGACATAGTCCTCGCATAGAGAGGTGATTGCACTGAAGTCTCATACCTGTCTTTATTTTTTCACTTCTCTAGTTCCATGCTTAAAGTGTGTAAAACATTCACTTATGTAGATGCTGGTACACCAATAGGCCTACCATTTTTAAAGAACTAACGGAAGTAAGTAGGCTGTCATAAAATGGGGTTAATAGGATTACTGGGATGAATAGGATCAAATGCTCTATTGCAAAACCACCAGTGTAAAATCTACTTTATAAAATGTTATTTTTCATGATAGGTAAGTAGGTACTATTCACAAGTAATTTTTGAAACCTTATTTTTAAAAAGATAAGTTGTGAGAAATTTGTTCAACTTTGGATTCTATTCACACCATTTTGTGGTAACCTATAGGCAATCAATGCAGCGTTGATTTGGTAACCTATTATAATCAACGCAGCATTGATTACTAAAGTGACAATAGTTGGTAGTATTGCAGATAACCAAAATCACTTATGTTGGAAAGCTTACTTAACCCACTTGTTAATAATTTAGCTTTTTTATTTGCTACACACTGACCTGCAAGAACTTTACTCTCCAATTACAACTTTGTTGATTTAAAGTTTTCTCATAGTAATTGTTTGTATAAACTTCTTCAATGGTTAACTTGCCATCAGCTGATTTACTGCTCCATTTGAACTCTTCTGTAATTAACTTTGTGACTGGGACAGACTAATGTCAGTGACAAAGGTAGAAGTAATGCACATTTTAATGTTAACAGCTCGCAAACACACTATATTCCTTTCACACAATTAATTGTTAAATACTTTTTCTTCTATTTAACATGTTGTGTGCTCATAGTTATTCTGACACACATTTTATTGATGGAGAGATTTCAATTGCTCATAACAACTATGATTTTTGAAACTATCTTGAAAACAGATGTGTATGAATGTATATATCAGCAGCTAAATGCAAGCACAAGTGAAATGGGAGATTCCAGAGAAAACCCACTAATCAGATCCTCGCATGTAAAAATAGAGGTTGACTCTGGGTGTCTAACATGGCTAGTCTTGGCTAGAGGAATTGATTAAATTAACTTAATTTACTTACTGGCCTGTACCTAAGTACCAATACCACCACAGGATATACAAGACATTTAGAAAGCATTGTCTTAGTTTTCACACAAACATAGCTATGTTTGATGATGGTGCTGGAAATGGAATTTGCAAAATAAATAGGCTGAAGTTTCGCTTATACCAAGTTATCAGAAACTGAATATAAGTACGGTACATTTTAATTGTATAGCAGTCAGCTGTGACAGTACTAGGGGATCAGAACATCTTGAGAAGAGCCTAACTGATATACATTCTGTAATGTGCTTACGAACTGGCCCAGGCCTGGGAAGACAGCATGCCCTGAAGAAATTGGGTGGTTTTTACAACTTTGGCCTTCAGAGCTGATGGAGAGTAAATGGTGTGAGCACGGTGCAGTGCCAGAATGGAAGAGCAAAGGAAATGAAAGATAACAAAGAAAACTGAACAACCAATTCACACAATTCCCACATATATGAAACTCCAATGTGACTCCACCCGGGTTTCAGGTGGAGAAAGTGAGTTTAACATATTGTGTCTACAGTCAGTAACTTACAAACAAAAACACAAAACTGGACAGCTTAAGGTAACTTGGGAAGAAATCTGCCAAGGCCTTTGGTACGTGAAGTGAAGAGATTTTGATCATTGCTTAATATCTAGGTCCTTAAAACCGATGAAGAGTGAGCATGATGCGAGTATGGAGCGGCATCAGAATGAAGAGATGGGGCAAACAGGAAATCCCCAAGAAAACCCACCGATCAACGGCATTGTCTAGCATGATTCTCACACATGTTAAAATCTGTTCCATCCTGCCAGGAATCAAACCCGGATCGCCTTGGTGGGAGGCGAGTGATCTGACCATTTGGCCACGGTGGCCCACCCCCAGCATTCATCTGGAGTGATTTTTGTAAATGTGAATAACATTTCAGGACACACATGGTCACACTGTCAATCCAAATATTAAATGTTGGTAATGGTAATTTACTTACCAGATTCTGATGTCACCACATGTTACTTTAATTACTTTTAGGTCTACAACTGAACATCAGCCTAACGTCATCAAGACATCTGTTTGTGAGCTAGCCTAGAAACCATTTTACTACCCAATTCATACAGTACAATATCTTAATACACAAGTTAATGCTTTCATATACAGGTAGGTAGTTGTGAAATTAGTGTTTAATAATTGATTCTGAATATTTATTACCTGAAAAGCGTAGCATACATTAATTTTTAAATAATTTACTTCACTTAACACTATGAACTCTCGATAAAATAGAAGTCTTCATATTGACAAGTTTGATGTGCATGTTTGTGCAATACCGTGATGTTTTAATGTTAGAGGCATATTTTGGTAGCAGTATAGTTCAGTCAGACATTTTATTTTATGTCAGTACTTTAAAATGTTTGTTAGTCATTAATACAGAGAAAAATGGAGAGTAGTTATGAATAATATTTCATATTCCACTTATGCAGAGCATTTGTTGTTAACTTTAAAATTGTATCTGAAGTATCAAATACTATTTGAGAATCCCTGAAAATGCTTTCCATTAAATAATGATTTAAGAACCCTAGAAAATGTTTATCTATAAATTATGTGCACCACAAAATTTAAATAACTTTTGTGACCAATTTCTTTGTTAGTACCAAAGACAAGAATTCTGGATTAAAAATTAAGAGGAGTTTAATTGTGGGAGTCACATAAAGATTCTTTAATAAGACTCTAGGATGTTCTCCAATAAATTTTCATAACAAAAATTTTAAAAAATTTATTAACAGATTGTTTTTGAAATTGATATTTGAGATTGAAATTCGAGTTCCAAAAATAAGAGGTGTCTGAATTGGTGCAGTGTCATACTGTTGTGTAAATAAAATTTTAAAAATATTTATAATAAAAATTACGTCAGGAAATTCAAATCATTTTCGTGGCCGATTTCTGTGTTATTGGTGTCGACATAAAAATTTGCGTTCCACAATTAAAAGATTTTATTGTTGTGGTGTTTTGCATGGTTTCAAATCATTTTGGCTACTAATTTCTAGTAAATAAATTACTTTTTTGACTGACTTTGGTTGCACAAGTCACAAAGATTGAATACAATTCATAAAATGAAAGATGTACAGATCTGAGAAATATTCATGTTTCACAAACATTTTCCAGTCTCTTGTTTTTTTAAAGTGTTTTCATGATTTCTCAAAATTAACACAACAGAAATGTTAATATATCTCCAAAATATACAAAAATTAATTTTTTACTCTGTTCATTACATAGCAATGTGAAAATATGTAAAAGAAAATACTCACCTAGAAGTTTTAATGCAAAGTTACATATAACTAGCTTTCTCTCCTTCCCCTCCCAAAAAAAATCCCTCGCCAACATTTTACCAACGTTCTGTTAATGTTCTCCTGACTCCATGTGTGTCACACGTCACACTGGCGTCATAACAGAGACATTTATGAAATTGCAAAAAATGGAAATTTGGACGTATGTGCTACATTGCACTGACTTCACATGTGCAATGTCTTAAAGTAGGCTCTTCTCAATGTAGAGAATTATAAGTTATCACAATATCATAAAGTAGACATCGCCCTGATGTCACGAATCGGGACATTTAACGAGGTTACAGTTGGATGTTGGTACGTCATACTGTCATAGTAATTTTTTTGTCGCTATAACAATGTTGAGTGACATTGTCACATCAGTGCGACACTGTTGCGACCATATTCTGTCGTTATGGAATTTCATCTAAACATGCCCTCACCAATTTTTTCACAGTTTCTTTTTAGACAGCTACCACACTTTCAGTTACATTACGTTACATTATCACACATGGCTGTAAAGCAGCTTGCCATATACTGTAGTATGTACTTGAAATTTGCAGATAGAACATGAGAGAGTGAATGCACGTTTTTAGTACAAGATTTATGTGCAGAGACCAGTAAACAAAAATTTTGTTACGCAATATTTCCAGGTACATAACACAACTTCATACGACATACTACATGAGAGTCTCAACTATTATAACCGACATCTAAAATGTGTTACAGTATCAAAAAGAAATATATAACATAACACTATTCTTTCAGGTGTCAGGCAGGGAGAGTACAAAGATAATTTTGGGGACAAAAGATAGTGTTGCATAAAGTTCCAGGGTTCGAACATAATGGGACCTGCATGTCCTTTATTTATGGAGGTTAATAATGGATAAGACATTTAAATCTGACATTTTAAGAGGTGATGGGGGTTAAACGTGGAATATTGTCAGGAACACAAGGTAGGGATAAACTGGAGGTCCCAAACAGATAAACAGCCAACATGCAACATTATCCTAGTACAAATTTCACATGTGAAACTCCAAGGGAGACTAGGATTACATTGGTGGAAGATGAAATGCAGAGAGCTCTAGTTGTTCGTCCACTACGGCTCTAACCAAATAGTAGTTGTGACAACCTTTCATTAAGAAGGCCATGACAATATAAATACCATGCATAAAAATAGGTAAATAATAAATAGTAGGAATGTTTAATTTATTGAATAAATTCAGCCCCTCTATTTTTGGAAGGCACATGTGGGCAACTACGTTTCTTTAATATATTAACAAATAAAATATCCAGTTTTCAATCATTTTAAAGTTTTTGTGTTGGGTAATGTATGTATTGAAAGCTTTAGAGCTGTACATACATCAGACAGTCTATTATTGGCCCACAGTATACAATTAAAATAACGGTATTTTCGGAATAATCTGTTGTGTACTCTTTCTCTAATTGCATGTATGAGTAGGTATTGTACAGTTAAAATTACTGAAAGTAAACTTGCACAAAACATTTAGTTTTATTTGCGCCGAGTGCGCTCTAAGTGCGGGGTTTGGGGGCACCTGGCTGCAAATTAATGACCATGATCGCCGATCTGCGGATAGAGTGTTGCCAAGAAGTGTGCGACGTATCCTGTGTTCTGTGCAAAACCCCTTCCCTCCCTCCATGCGCGTGCGCTGTGGGGCCGCGGCCGAGGCGCCCACATCGCTGCAATTTTTCTTTCTGTTCCTACGACGCAGCGGATGGGAGAGGTTGAGGTAGGTAAGCGTGCTCCTGTTTGTCTTAATGGGGCTTCACCCCGGGTGGTAAAGGCCGTTAGCGGCGGCGATGAGTTTGTGATAGCAATGCATTAAGATTTCTTTTTTTCTAAAAACCCTTTCGGCACCGCCGTCTAAATTACTCTTTGGTGGTTGGATATTGAATTTGACTTAGTAAGATTTTGGGTTACATTTTAAGGAGCCCGCGCGCCTACATCTGCCCTTCGATTCATTTTAGTGTAAAGTGTCTAACGTTTAAAGAAATTAGAGCATCTCAAAGATATGTCTTATTTTGGAATTTTAAAGTTTTGTATGCTCAGGAGTATTCAGTTAAGAAGTGCTTGGTAAGAGATTGACATTGCTAGGTTTGCTGCGTGTAAATGTCGTAGGAACCAGCATGTTTGGGCACTTTAAGAGTTTGTGAGCACAAAACGCTGGAAATTGTCCCATTGTAACTAACTTGAAGTATTTCACAGCTAGAGTCATTTGTAAGATCATCCAGAGCCGAAAATGTAGAAAATACGCAGGGCAAATTGAATTGGGACGTCTTGCACTTACTTCTACGTAACAGTGCGTTATTTGTATTTCCATAGGCTTGAGAATGAATTGTATTGTCATTTAGCTTTGTATTATTTGTATTTGAATTATATTCTCACTTAAGATATTTATACATGTTCATGCGGTAGAGCTCGCGCGAGCACCGACGTGGTTGTACACGTTTTATGTCTTTATACTTGAATTGTATTCATTGGAGGTAATTAATGTAACTATGTAACTTATGCGTAGTTTCTCACGCGTGTGCGTGCCGTCATAATTTCATGCTCGTGTTGTAGAGCAATATGTGCTCGATAAATTGACTTGCTAAATGTTGTTCAATGTCTCGTGGTTGCCAGTGTTGTAATAGCTTTCAATTGAGAATTTACTTATTGTAGTATTTTGTACATATTGTTCTTAAAACGAAAATCAGAACAGCTAATAAACCTAGCATTTTGTATATGTGTGTTTTGTTTGTTTATTTGGCCTATTCATAATAATTAACGGGTCAAATTATTTAATAGTTTATTTGTGAAATATGTATGACTTTCAGATGTATATACAATTAAAATACAGTAACCATTACTATCATATAAATATAATACAATACACAAAAATCACATTGCTTATACATGACATACACTTATTTTGAAGTACACAATTATATATAGCATATTAAAAAAAACACAGAAGCAAAGTACATGTATCATAAAACTTCAAATACACAGTTTCCAATTTACTGATCTATGCAGAAAATAATTTACAACTAAAGATGCAGTGTCAAAAGTGTTCGTTCAACATAACATTTTATTGGTACATCCTGGACCGTCCTATGGTTTTGTAACTGCAAATGGTGAGAGCAATATACAGGCTATTTACAGAACAATGAGCATTAGTGGTTCCAAAAATTACAACACAGTACACGTAAGAAGTCATTAACAAAAAATACGACAATGAGCCCTATTTAAGTTGGCTGGTGCCAGCCGTGGAGGGAGGTGTATAATTCAGCAAATTCGAGCAGCAGGCCACAACATGAAAACACTGTACCGAGTTAAAGAGTTTACCAAGATGGTTTGGCATTTTTTTTTTCATGTTTTTAGTTTATATATGAACTGAAGTCGTCAAACACAATTAGGTCTGTTCCGATACTACAACCAATAACAGAGCCGATATTGTTATTTCTTTTTTATGTATATACAATGAGCGTAAATCTAAAATTTTAGCATTTCAAATTAGCCAAACACTGGAAAGTTTTTGCTTTTGCACCAATTAAGTTCATATATTATAAACATTCACAAGGTTTACATTATTATTACTAGATCTCTATCAAGTATTTTAGAATGTTTGAGACTGAACTTAAAAAAAATAACTGGTTCACATGGTCCGGTAGCAAAGAGGATCTGTTACAATCAATCCTGCTTGAGAAAATGTTTGTTCTAAATACACTGATCCAGCCTTTTTCCCTAGAAGCTAATTTTAATTGATTGATTTTATACTTGGAATATTTCTGGCAGTATATCGGGTCTCTCTTTAGATTTGATGTACTGAAAGTTTCTGTGTCCTTACCACCTCTCGAAATCAAACATTCACAGTGCCTATTTCTCGCCTTGGATAAGTTATCTGGTACGTTATAAAAACTCATTAAAAACATGACATTTTGGCAAAAAATGTCATAAGGAATATAAAATGAACAGGTCTTTAAAAATTTATGTCATACCTAACCTATACACATTATGTTTTACAACACCAAACTAAACACACGCTCATGCACTTTAAAAAATACATAATTGTTTTCATAAGAAAATGTAACAACTATCAACCTTGGAACAGAACTACAAATAACGACAAATTTTTTATTCCACTTTCAGAATAATAACAAAAACTTACTGTTATTGACAGCGACCATTTGCAAGTACACCAACACAACTTCACACATAGCCAAAATATCCCAATCAGCAGAAATTATGATTGAAATTACAGTATATTCACGGTACATTCACGTAAAGTTATTGCACTTTATTGTTTAATTTAAACATATTTACCTAAATACATTTACTTCAGCACAACAAGACTGTTATTTCAGTCAAATGAAAACAGTGGATATTAAGAGATATAAGAGTTAGGACAGCTAGTGTTGGCAACATGGCAAATGCTGTAGCTTGGTGCAGAGTGGTTTGCGTCTTGCCCTTTCCTAGATGAATCAACAGTGTTTTATCAGATTTTTTCTTTATTATTAAACACAGTACAATGTAACAACCTCCACAGCACGGCTTTCTAGGTTTCCTATTACATCACATCCCACATGTTTGTATTGATGCTATTAATCCTTTCACCCAAGTAGCACAGAAACTTGTATAAGAGGGGATTCAGCTGGCCCTTCCTTCATCATCCCCAACTAACATGACTGCCACAGAACTTGCCCTTATTTACTGCCGTGCACATAAATAAGGCGAAAATCACAGCAACACTTACAATAATACTGATTTTTACAGACTTATTTTAAAAATGCTCACTACCCAGTTAGCCTATAGTGGCTTGTTTCAATTTGTTCCATTCTATGTTGTACCTTTCTAATGTTCACAATCAGTTTTTTAAGAGGATTTACAGAAAATTGTGTTAACGTTCAAGTGATACTTAACAAGAACCATGACAGTGCAAAAGCTATAATTTCCAATGATTTCACATAACAAAGAAAAACATCCACAATATCTGCAAAGAATTTCCCTGCCCTGCACAAAGACAAGCAACACCCAAGTGATGCATCAGCGTTGACACGTGTGTCACACTTATGAACACACTGAAAGACGAGGAAAATTCTGTAATATTTTACAAGCCACAAGGAACGTGCACTAAAGAAGAAAGTCTATCGAGTGATGAGTCTTGTTTTATTATTATGAACAGTTTTTAGATGAAGATGCTAAAAAAATTTGCCAACAGAAAATTTTCAATGATAGTACTCTCAGTACAAATGCGCACGATTTCGGATTGACAACAGTAATTGTTGACGAGTTTTGGCTGTGAAATTCCAGTAGCACTTTGCATTTCCAATAGGAAAGACACACTGATTTGGACCATACTATTTAAAGTATTTAAAGATAAACTCAGTGGAAGCATCATGACGCTAGTATTCAAGTCAGATGATGATATTTCATACTACAATGCTTGGCAAAATGTAATAGGATGTGCTGCCCAAATACTTCTCTGTACATGGCATGTTGACAGAAATTGGCAGAAATATGTCCATTCCAAAATTGTAGGTAAAAAAAAAAAGGCTATGATCTACCTGATGTTGCGAATCCTCTTGCCAAACAAATGATCACTCAAGCTTCAAAATGTTTTTACTACCATTTATTAATATGCTGAGTACATGGAAACACAAACTCATAGCACGTACACTAAGCACTGTATTTATACAGAAGAAAGTTTTGTGCTAATGTGTTTGTTGTATTGTTTTGGTTTTAAAGGTAGTGGTTTATTACACGTTAGTTTTATAAGAAGAGTGGACTTGCTAGGTCTAGGATTGTAAATTATATAATTTCACTTATTGACTACTTTCCATACAGACTTTGACGATTCTGACACACATGCTTTTGACTTGTATTTCAAGCAGCACTATGCAAACCATCCAGAGGTATGGGCTTATTGTTACCACGTTGGCCCTGGGATAAATACTAATATCTAGAATCTTTACACAAAATAAAACATAATTATCGGAAGGAAGGGTAAGGGAGGGAAGCGTATTTTCATTCTAATTGAAACTGATTTGTGACAAACTATTTGAACAAAAAATTTATTTAGAAAGGATGTGCCAACTGCTAAAGTTAATGCCACCCACGATTCTCACAATAATGGCATTAAAATCAGCAGCAACACCATTAGCATCCTTGAAGATGGTGTATGGGAAGTAAATTCAGTTTCAAACCCCCAATTAAAACATATTGTTTCAAAACAAAACTCTTCTTGCAACAACAAATGCAAATTAATGTGCCCTGCCTGCGAAGCATGAGTTCACATGTACAGCTCTACTTGTGTTAATAACATAATAAAAATGAACACGTACAAACACACGCTTGAATTAAGGACTTACCAAAATTGTCAGAAGAAAAACAGTCAGAAGATGTTGAATTACCAGAGCTACTATCAGTTGTGTGTACAGCAAGTACTTCCAGAACCGGAGAAAATGACACATGAAAAACCAGAGGAAAGATGAAATACAAAAACAAGAAATCTCAGCATCATTTAGGAGGAAACAATCGGGAATTACTTAGATAAAATTATAAGTATATACCAGATAAAACAGCCAGATATCTTTTCTCCTATATCTGTGGAACCATCAAACAAGAGAGTACAGAAACATTGGCTGCCATCAAAACAACTTAGAATTATTCAAGGTAAAAAATCACGGGGAGCGCTGATGACTTCCTCCACAAGAGTTACGAATCTGCAGAGACGTGTTCTGTGCAATGGACTGCGCTGGTCAGGCACAAGCTTCATCTGTGCTGTGCGTGTGAGCATGCACGAGTGCTGTGACACGCAGACATACCACCCGCAAGGTTGCCAAGTCTGCTGCTGGATCAGCTCGGCCCACGCACCCACCGTTCCCTGTTGTCCTTGGCACCCTACGTTTGACAAAACAATATATATTTTTAAAACACTGCACATGTTACAGGATGTTTACAGTATTCTTTTCATTTTATGCACATCTCATTAACTGCCTTTAGGTTTAACAAACCGCCTTAATGCTTCTAGAACCTGTACATTAAAAAAAATACTTTTAATTCATAAGTTGCATTCAAGTATAGTACATATGGTCTACTGACAGAAATATCGAGTTGCATAATAAATAATTACACATCAGGTACAGTAAGGTGCCGAGTTACGTTCTTGAATTCGTGTTTGCTTGTGGGCTTACAATATCAACAGAAGGCACCTAAGAAATGAAAATCTGATCTCCAATCAATGCCTGTACGTCATTATAAAACTGATTTACTCTACGTTTGTATAGTTCTAAGGAAATGAAAACGAATCATTAAGAGAAGTACATGGCATAATTTGCAAATTTGGTGTTTGTATGGCCTTGTCCAGTTGTTTTTGGCAGATATACATATATTTTTTCATTGTCTCAAAATCTTCTTTTAGACACATACTGACTTAAATTTTTATAATTCCCTACTATCGAGCACTAGTTCAACCATAGAGTATTATTTTATATGCAAGGTGTAGATGGTAGTGCATGAAAATGTAATTTTAACAGCTTTTTTTACTTAAAGCATTGCTACATGAATAATATAAAATTCTACATTAACATCTTCAGATATTTTGTAAATAGAACCTGGAGTTATTTACCACTTAACAAATCGCACTGTCAGTCTGAACCGTACTTGGATATTACTAAGCAACTGCATATTTCCAAGAAACATATTTAACCATTTAAACCTATTTCACCTTAGTGTGTTATAACTTGACTGCCACATGTAATAAATCAAGCATTTAAATGAAATTATTAATCCAAAAAAGTAACATATTTTATACTTGTTAATTTTAATACTATACTTTTGTTGTATCATAAACTGTTAACATGTACAATAAGTTATCCAAATTATCTGAAATATTTTAGGGTATGCCATTAAGGACAGTACTGTTTTCTCCTGTTGGCTTATAATGTGTTTAACCACATTCAGTTAATTCAAATAAATATTAATTTTATCATTCTTTAAGATAAGATGGTCACATATCAGTGCACATAGCAGTTAACAGTTTTGAGGGTTTTTTTTTTTTTTGCTATGCCAAGTTCACTTTCTTAAAACCTTTCTTAACTAGTTAACTGAGATGATATACAAGTAGCAACACTGATTGTCTTATGTTTACATGGAAGTCCATTTGGTAATATTGGCTGTTCACTAAAATATTATCTGGATATCCATATTAACGAAGATGACTTATCTTGAAAATACAGATCAGCATACCCACTTCATTATTACAATAGTGGTTACAGTAATTTAATTTTGCATAAGCGTTAAAATTATATTTTTGCAATACTTTACAAACTGCTAACCCAACAAACAAAACATGAATAGTCTGGAATTGTTTAAAAACACAGCATCAATAGTAAATGATTTTAGTCAGCATTAAAACATTGAGGTCCTCAGCACTGGTGAGGAGTGACATGAGGTGGGTATGGAGCAGTGCCGTAATGAAGGGGTGGGGGAAACAGGAAATCCCAGAAAAAACCCGCCGACCAACTGCATCGTCTGGCATGATTCCCACATGCCAAAAACCAGGGAATGACCCAGCCAGGAATTGAACCCACCCAGATCGCCTTGATGGGAGGCAAGAGGTTTGACCACCTCGACCACCATGGTCCCCACAGCATCAATAGTGATTTGTCATGCAAGTTATTTGCTAACACTATATGGTGTCTATAACAAGCTCTATGGCCATTTTTAGGTGTAATATCAAATTGAAAACAATAAATTCCATTAAACTCATGTACCTTGATTGTAAAATATGTAATTTTACTTTTAATTTTTTTTGTTATACCTTATGACATTTGTAAAGCATTATTACTTTACTACAAGCCAAAAAAATGTTGCTGCTGTGGTGCAGTTGATTGGTGGGCTGGATTGCAGTGTGAGGGGTTCTAGGATCAAGTTTTGGGTAAGGTATGAGTGTATTTACGATAGTTTCATTCTAAAATTGTTTTTAACAGTTTGTAACTATCTCAGTTGTTGACAATACACTTAACAATCACTTCAAATAGTGGCACATTCAAAGAGGGCTTACTAAACCCTCTAGGAAATATTTTAATTTATTAAAATATTTTGGTATAGTAAAATATTATAAATTTCATAATTTTATTCATGCACTATTCGAAAATTGCATAGTACAGATACATAGACATGCACAAATATATACTTCTGTAGCTTGGAAACAGAAAATTATCACCAACCACCTCAGTCAATCTCATCCCTCACTCAAACATAATTCTGAATATATTAAAATACTATCACAAAGAGTGAACAAAACTTTACAAGTCTAACAATAAACATGCCACGGTGACAGTCGAAGCCACAGAAAATTGCTCTACGGACCCTGCACACTGCACTTATCCCCTCTGTAAAATAACTTTGCTGATCACTTAATTTCTTTCTGGAATTCTATCGCATTCCCACTCCTCGAATCTCTTTGTTCTGAACGCTAGCTTATTTAAATAGGCCTACATTGTAGTGTTCACCTAGTAAGGACCTTAAGATGTTCTATAAAAATTCAAATAAATAAACCTGGGACACGTTAAAAATATATTTTTGGTCACATGAATCATCTACAGAATGAGCCAAAAAGATATACCCAATTTTAAATATTTATTTTGCAACAAATACAGATACACCAGATATCAACATTGCACATGATAGGGTAACTCAAAATGTTTTTTGTTCGATGTCGAAAAATAATACCAGTAAGGTGACAGCTACCATTTGCGACACACTCCTCAAGACGATTTCGGAAGTTGTCCGTGACCCACTGGCTCTTGTACACAAGCTAAAAACTAAGGGAAACAATTTCAAAATAGGTTAATAGCATTTGTCATTGTCAATGTCATTGGCCGGCGACTGAAAAGGGGGGTGGGGAAGGTGGTACACATAGATAGGACGCAGTGTGTGGCAGGGGAGTCGGCAAAATGTAGTGGACCGGTGTGCACCACACTTACACAGTCGAAATGTTCTTTCCGATCAATGAATCCACCACTGAGACACAATGAGCCTTCCGAAGACACTTCAACGTTCGGCCAAATCTGAAAACAATTCGCATCTGGGTTGCAACATTTCGCCGTACAGGGTCAGCATTGAAAAGGCATGTCTCCAGGGCGGCCTCAGATAGCACGGACACCCGCAAACATTGTGTTACGGTGTCACTAAACTTTGTAACAATGGAAGCTGTGAGGGCATCAACTGGTCAGTTGCCGAGACGGTCAGCACGTAATGGCAGCCACCACCTTGCAGATATCATTTTCAAAATCACGTGTAAAAACATATTGATTTACCCTATTATGTCCAATGTTGATATCTGATATATCTGTGTTCGTTGTTGCATAATAAATTTTTCAAACTGGGTACATCGTAAATCTTTTTGGCTCATTCTGTAGATAACATGCTACTGTTGTCATCTTGGTTCTTATAGTGACCCAACAATATTTTCACATCATAGCTGCAATCAAAAATTATTTGCTTTTCTGCATAATGAATTTATTTACAAAAACTGGTCTTATCAGAGGTGTGAACAGAGGTTGGACTGTTAGGCTATAGTTCCTCCCAAAAAAATTAATCAAATTTTAAGAATTTTAAGTATGCTAAATTTAAATATTTTGTTAATCTTTATTTCAATGTTACTTAAATAAGAGAAATATGTACATAAACAACCCACTAACATAGAATTTAAAATTTTACATTATACATGAAAAAAATCATGCCTACAATACTCGATCCCAGTGACTTAAAGAGCATTTGATTAATTCCGTTGCTGCAAAAATTTCCCAACATTAAGCATATGACTTAAAGCATGTCTAGTAAACTATTACAGAGAGAGAGAGAGAGAGAGAGAGAGAGAGAGAGAGAGAGAGAGACGATCCCCGGAGACTGTTCTTCATTATGTTTAAATAAAAGAAGAGTGCTGTGTGCAGACACTAAAATAATGTATGCGTCACAACCTGTTTTTCTCAAGATTTTTAAGATTTTAATTTTTTACGAGATATACATAGCTCTGTTTCTGCTATTGCAAGCAAGGCATAGCAGTTTAAATGCATGTGCTAGCTTTAAAATTTCCTGAACTAAACAATTACGTTTTCATAACATCGAAATCCCTATGTGCACCTGCCGTAGTGGAACAGCGTTCAAGTGTGATATAAATCATAATTATATTTCTTATCACGGTTTGTCACACTCAGGATTTTTTCTCTCGCTAAAAATAGTTTCATTGTTGTGTTATGTGTATTTGTATCAGCACTATTGATAGGCATTGTTTGAAATTTGCAATACATGCTGCACTTTTCTAGATACACGAGTTCTAATTGACTACAAGGCTGATCTCTGTGGTGCAGTTGGTTGGTGAGCTCCCTGATCAGGCAGTCAATCTTATTTAACATGGCGATTGTTAGCGGATGCTGAATCTCAGAGCCTTGATTTCTCTTGTACCAGGATAACACACTTGCGAGTAAGATTACTAATTATTTTTTTCTTTTTTAGCAATAAAACAACGACCATGATTTATTTGCATTCAATTTATTCTAACCGGTAGATTTTAACACAGAGTCTTTGCACTTCACCTTTTTCCTAGACAAGTTAGAAACTGAAGTTCAGATGTGTTCACCTGTGTATATAGTAGTAATCAGTGCTTAATACAACTGTGTAGAAAGAAACTACATGATGTATAGATTATTATATATCGTAACCCATATTACGATTAACTTGCCACTAATACCTGATGTGATTTATACTATAGCCCGAACTACTACACCATCAAAACTGTGGCCTCCCTCACCAGCGCTTCCTACGACCTATCCACTCCGCCAATCCTGCCCGACTGTAACATTCTCAGAGCGCAATGTACGCACACCCAACACCAACTGAGAACCACGGTCACGGTGGCCGAATAGTTAGACCATTCGCCTCCCACCAAGGCGATCCGGGTTCCATTCCCGGATTTTCGCATGTGGGAATCGTGTTGGACGATGTCGCTGGTCGGCGGGTTTTCTTGGGGATCTCCCGTTTCCCCCACCCCTTCATTCTGGCGCTGCTCCATACTCACCTCATGTCACCCCTCACCAGTGCTAAAGACCTAGATGTTTAGCGCTGATCAAAATCTCTCTCTCACTCACTCCAGGGCGAAAACGCCAAGTTACATGCTTGTTTGGGCAGATTAATATATTGGAATCCAAGTGACTTTAAAATCTGTACCAATATAGTTTCAGATGTTAAAAGTCAACCCAATATGGTTATCAATAAAGGTCATCAGTATTTTTATACCACAAGAAACAAACAAAAAACAATACATAATATGTTAATTGGGGACACATTTAGCAGGCAGATGGACAAATAGGTCCATGGTGCATACCTTCGTCAGTGCCAAGTGTCACATGGCACTAGCACCACAATCTAACAAACAATAAGCCTGTTTCCCAGACTACATGCCTTCATGCCTCTTGAAGATGCCTCCCACATCCAAGAATTTAAATTTTCCATTTTGTGATTAGCACCCCAAATTATTATGTTTGATCTTGCAGAACAAATCCTTGACACAACTCACATGTGATTAACTTAATTTGGAATCTATAATTGATTAGAGTTTAAAAAAAAAAATCAAAACAAGTAAGTATTTCTATCAAAAGAAATTGGAATTAAAGTACGATATATAAAAAATATATATATATATGGGGCTACATGCCAGTGCATGTCACATTATGAAATAGTATAAGTTTTGTAGACGATACTTGTGAGTACAGTTTTCTCATAATGGCACATCTAAGTCAAAATTTGCATGTTTAACTGCCATGCAAATGTTATAAACCAACTAACTTAAGTGACATAATTATCAGGTAACTAACATTCCATGAACTGCGTAGGCCTAAGAAAATATTTAGAAACTCATAACGTATTTAAGAATTTTTTAAAAATTTCAAACGTACAGGGAAAAAGTTTCAAATTCAACCATTTTTCAAAATGGGTAGGTACAATGTTTTGTTATATAGCCCACGGCATGTTATTTCATTTGATAAAATTGTTTCCGTAGATGAAACTGTACTCACAAGAATTGTCAACAAAACTAACACTATTTAATAAAAATATAAAATCATGATTTTATTACACCTGAACCCCTTAAGGGCGTGGCTACAGCAATTTTCATCACCATTTTTTAAGTTTTTATTTGTACCAGATATTTTTTTCTTATTTAAGACACAAAATGTAACTAAATTTTGCTCTTATGAAATATTTTTATCTCTCATGGTTTTCGCGTAATGGCTTGCTTAAGTCATATTTTGCATGTTTCCGTTTTAACGACTGCACATAAACCAACTGATATACGAAACTCAAAAAAATCACAGTAGATAAAGACATTGCGGGCTACAATGACATGCTCATAAAATTTAAGAATAAAAATTATTTGAATTTTAAAAAAATGCTGAAACTAAAAATAAAAATTTTAAAAGTTATAATTTTTTTTAAATACAAATAATTTTGATTCTTTAATTTCATGGGCATGACATTGTAGCCAGCAATGTTATTATCCACTGTGATTTTTTTTGAGTTTGGTATATCAGTTGGTTTTAGTGTAGTCGTTAAAACGGAAACATGCAAAATATGACTTTAACAAGGTATTACGCGAAAACTAGGAGAGATAAAAAATTTCATAAGAACCAAATTTAGTCCCATAGTGTGTCTAAAACAATAAAAAAATATCTGGTAGAAATTAAAAATAAAATAATGATGATGAAAATTGCGGTAGACAGCGCCCTTAATATAAATGTGCGGCATGCATCAACTAATTTTTATTAGCTTATAATTAGCCATTTTCTTTTCATCGCATCATGCTCAACTCTTTCAAAACAACATAGTGTGAGCCTCCTAATTGAGGAAACTGATTTACCTCGTGTTAAATGTAATGATACAGAAGATGCATACCTGTGCCTTTAAGCCAGGTGACTATCGAAATGGGTTATACACTGGCGTGGTAGTGCAGGTTTACAGAGTGTTGGAACTGAACTGAATCATCGTGTGGCTCTATCACTCGCACTGACAGAACTGCAAACATTAAACACAACTATACACGGCTGATGTTCATTCTCACTTAGCTAGGTTATGTGCTCCATTATTTCATAAACACTTTGTACAGTAAAAGAATCAAACTTATTTATAAAATTTCCCATACAGTAACATCCTATTTTTTTTTTTAACATTTTCCCTTCTTCTATTCCTACATTTGTGTTCCCATTTGCTTCTCTTGCATTAAAAATTTATCTCTTTTTACACTTTCCTGCATTTTGCAATTTTTCCAGGCTTCTGGAAAGGAATAAAACAGGGTTCCACTCTAAGTAATTAATGTCAAAGACCTGAAACTCAAATTATTCTCTGGGACTTTTCTGAAGCAAAGTGTTCACTCAGTTGCAAAAGACAATTACTAAACAAAAATACAGTATTTCTATTTGTTTGGAACACTACGGGACATTTTTTCAAAATGACAGGTAACCGGTAGTTTTTGATCCATGGAGGAGGTAGTCAGCAACTTAGACATCTTCAATAATATAGATTTCCAGGGTTTGAAATATTCACATGTAAGCATTCTGTGCACACACAATACTACCCCTTCTCAGGCTACATTTCTAGTCATTCAGTTATACAGGTACTGTATAGTTGAACTTAAAAAAAAATTGGAATAATCTGATAGTATCCAAATAACTAAGACCAACATAACCAAAAGTATCTTTTAAAATTTTTATTTAGGTATACCAATTTCTAAGAAAGGGGAAAGGAAAAAAATTGACGGAAATTGATCCCTTCAGTGGTGTCTTAAGGCACAAGCCACCCATGGCCAAGTAGGTATTATGTAGCTAGGCCCCACTAATAATTGTTAGTAGTAAGCAACATAGAACAGAAGGAATCAACTCATAATTTTTTGTCCATTACATTGAAAAGTGCCTTACTAATTGTGCTATGTCTCAAACAATAGATGGAGAAATTTTACAAATAACATCAAAACGTTAATTTCTAAAAATTCATTATTTTTGTCTGAATATTTTTGATATTTATAATTTGCCTTTTGTAAATAATGATGCAAGATTTTGTGTTTAAAAAGTATATTGTTCTCTTGGTTTCTCCAAGTTTGTCTAGGAAAAAAAACTTTTGTATCTTGGTATCTGCAGTGTTGTGGCAACTTTTATCTTATGATAAATTTAATTGTTTAAAAATAAAATAATGGTCTACAGTTATTATAATTTCGCATAACGTAGAATACTATTTAAATTAAATGCAATAAAAAATTACTAGTCTAACAATTTCTACAAAAGCTCCATTACACCAAGCACACAGGATAAATAAGACTTGTTTGTCACTGAAGCTAAGGTAGCCATGTCAATCCCCGTCCCTTGCTGTACATAGTGTAAAGTAAGTAGGGAGATACTGACCCTTGACTTCCAGTGTTGCAGTGAGTGGCAGCAGCGGCATTACCTGTCTAGTGACCAGAGTGGTGCATGGCAAGTTAACTCCACAGCAGACTGCTGACGAACTGGTGTTGCTATTCCTGCATGTCCAGGTCCTGTAACACAAATACCAGACAAACAAACCATTCCACGACTACATTTTACAGGGGCTGCAACAGCAAGCAGTCACACTGTGTTGTCTCCCATCAAGGCAATAATGAGTTCAATCTAAGATGGAGCCAGAATCATGCAGGTCAATGTCCAGCTGTTTACCATGGGGATTGCTGGTTCCTCACATCCTTGCATTCCAGAACTGCAACAACAATGTTAAATATTCTACAATGATAATATCACATTACCCAAAAATAACGGCAATTTGATACTACTGTATGATATTTTGAAATGGAAATTAAAATATGCAATCATGCTTTCATTTAATTAATTCTAGCACTAATATATTTTCATTATTTCTAGGAGAGACTCTTTGTAAGAAAATTTTAACATTGTGTGTTGCCACAGTTCAACCAAATCAGTGTAGTAATTTAGTAAAACTCATTATTTGGTGAATGTTGTTCAAATCAACATCAAATGTTCTAGTGATCACTGCTATTGTTCAAGTTTTTATAACTTTAGGGCAAGGCATTATAAAGCTTTATTTTGATGGAGAAGGCACCTTTGATAAATAATGTGAGTGAAGCTCCTGGTTTGTATAAGTTTTAACTGGACCTAGTATTGTGGCTGGGTACATAAAAAATTTTATTGAATATGCGCAACTGTGTGTCGCAAAAGAAACAGCTTCATACACTGGCAAGTAACTGTTAATATGCCCTGACTTCGTCCCCTGAGAATGTACTCGATCCAGTCAACCACCTGCTTATCATCCAGCAGTATTTCCACTTTCTCATCAACATTCCATGAGGAACCTTGTCGAAGGCCTTCTCCATGTCCATTAAGCAGGCGTCCACCTGCTTCCTTCATCCACTGCCTGAACCAAATCCTCCAACAAACCTGCCTAATCTTGTCTAACCTCACTTAATCCAACCGAACCGAAAAAAATTATGTAGGACTACATCTAACGTCTCTCTCCTAAATATTTTTTATCAATAAACTATTCCTCTGAAATCAATGGATTGGCTAGTAAACAATGAGTAGCTATTTTTAATATTTTTTCAGCTATGTACCTGTAAGTAACGACATAAAAAATTAATCAATTTTAAAATGTCTATAAAGAAACACAGGCCAAAATTAAACATTAAAATTAAAAAAGTAGGTAATTACAAATACCATAAAACTCATGAACAGAATTATTGTATAAAGAAAGTGAATGCCACGAAGTTTTCGTATTAAAATATATACTTTTTTTTTTTTTTACGGTTTTCCCACTGAAAATTATTAACACTCACTTTATAAGGTACGTATGCCGTCGGCTAACTTCAAGACGAGTCACGATACGATGTTTGTAAACAAACCACGTTTTTTTTTGTCGTTAATTCCATTTCCATTCCAAGAATTATTACGAACACTATTTGGCGCATGCGCACTAAGCATTCAAATTCTTCTTCTTCTTCTTCTTCTTCTTCATGGCCACGTCTGTCCACAGTCGCTCGTTGAAAATGTTTTACGGAAGTTACCACCACAAATGCATTTTTAACAGTATTCCGCTCTACGAATATATCGTCATCAAGGAAGTGACACCTCGTATCTGCACTAAGTATAATTTTACAGGAGAGGATTAAAAATGATTTATAAATTCAATGAAATAATTACAGTGTTACTGATGATGTATAAATTCATATTACATTATATTTGTATATATTTTGCAGTTTTGTCGTATATTTAGTGTTTCAGTGCACTTACGTGTTTTCACTACACAATGTTTTCATATTTAACATAGATACAAGGTTACACAACAATGCCAAATGCAAGTAAAACTGGCTTGAAACTTTACAATAACTGATACAATCTGAGGAATGGGGATAAATCAATATGTTTAGAAATGCATGAAGCCACACAAGTAGAAACACTACAGTACACAGCCTTTTATTTTACCATTTTATAATGATATCATCCACATTTAAAACATCGTGGATGTCTGCATATTTAAACAAATGTTCACATTTATGTTATTGTCTATTTATCTGTTTATTGGAAACAAGTCAACTGAAAACATTTACATTACAAAATTAATTACTTTTCTTTGATCAATGTAGGCAAAATAAATCTGTAAAATACAAGGCAGACAAAATATAATAATAACATTAAATAACACACCAGTTGAGCGAAGTAGTCAGAGAAGATAGTATAACATTCGAAAATATATTTAAGAGACAAAAATAATTACTTTTCTTTGACCAAAGTAAAGAAAATAAATCTGAAAATGCAAGTTAGACAAATTATAACAAAATCATTAAAACACTGACGCTGGTTGAGCGAAGTAATCACAAGATAATATGGCTTTGAAAACAATTGACATAATAATCAGAAAGGATTCACTCTGGCATTACTTAAGATCCGACTGCAGTCTACAGGTATGACTTTTTTCAATTCTTGCAAGTGTTGCCACTTCTGGTATTTTATTTTAATTGGTTCTTTTCTCAACTGAGGAAAATCGCAGAGGTTCCCAACTTCATTTCTTGATGTTCTGTGCGGCAGATCCATATACTCATCACCGAAGTTTAGCTTCACTTGGTGCCATCTGGAGAATATTTTATGACTTTGATGTCGTTTACTGTCGGATCATTTGTCTTTCGTCCTGGGCGAATGGAGTCATATTTTGTCATTGATTTAAGGGCGTAATTTCGTACGAAACTATAAGAAAGTTCCTTTATCTCGTATGGTGGAAGTTTTCTTGCTTTTCTAGTAAACCTCGCATAATCACTTGGAAGATGGATAGCCTTGTTCTTAATTTTTCTTTCAATGAGCGAGTGAACGGAATCTGCCTCCATTTGCGTATGACCAACTTCAAGATACTTTTGATAAACCATCACTTTTTTTGACATTGAAAAGCTCGGCAATGCATTTGAAAGAATTGAGTTTTTATTTTGATACACGTACCCATCACTCCATACGATTATGGGTTTTCCTAAATCACATTTGTTTGTCAAGTAATCTATAATACAAGATGTAAATGCGTTGGCGGTTAGATCTGCATCGGTTTCCGAAAACCAGTAACATCTCGTGTTATGGCTATTGACATCGAAAATGGTGAAATTGTGAACACAAAGCTTCGTTTTGTAATATAGCGCAGAAGCATTCAAACTTGGGTATACATTAACAGCTTATAGATCCTGTGTTAAAACAATATATTCCCCTTTCTGACCAAGTTCTTTGTCTGCAATTTTTTCTGTCCTCGCAGCTTCTTTGCTCTTAATGTGATTTCTGTATGTTATTTTATTGATATGTTTCTTTCATAAGCAATACATGTATCACATCTATCTTTCTTTGGGATTTGTAAACCTATATTCTTTCATGGAATACATTTTCAAAAGTGAACCTTGACATGGGTTTCTCAGGTGGTGTTCTTTCTTCACACTGTTTTGAATATTCTCTGTAAATCCCACTAACATTGTCACCATATATAGGTTCAATATATTGTTTAGTCGTTGATCTTCTACAATAATGAGAAGGTAGCTTTGGAATATTGTCAATGAAAGTACAAAGAATATCTTTAGCAGTTTCTGACCTCTTTGATGAAGTAGGATTTGACAAATTTTTTTGCCAGCAATGACAGCGCATGATGGGCAAATGTCATTGCTTTCGCCATTGAGCACCCAATTCATTACTGTACATTCTTTAAGTCCAAATGTCTATGAAAGAGGTACAGTGGCCGCCCACCAATCTTGAACACTCGGGTGAACCGAGGAAGGGGTCGGCCACCTTAGCAAGCTACACGGCTCTGAAGATTGTACATGGAAAATACAGAGCATCACATCGGAAGATGAGTGAAAGTCGACTGTCACAATGGTTTGTGGACAGCGCTGCAACTGACCATATGACTTCCCATGAAGAACTTTTCAAAAACTTTGATAGGGTAACTGGAAGTGTAGCTCAGGCTGATGACTCCGCTCTCCAGGTTGAAGGATGTGGTACTGTAGAAATTAAATTACTGGATATGCATGGTAATTGGACTCTTGAGTTTATCTGATGTATTGTATGTTCCTGGCATCGGTGACAATCAGTTATCCGGCCGGCATCACGTCAAAAAGGGTTTGACACTTATAATACAAAATGGCTTGATTCATGCAATGAACAAAGTTGGCCAAGTGGTAAGGTAAGGTGCCCATTTATCGTCCCCCTAAGGGAAACTTGTAATTGTGACGATGTGGTTAGGGATAAAAATATAGAAAAAAATCCTGTAAACAACTCAACTTAATGGCAATGTATGCTGATATCGTAACTGCATGGAATGAACCTTTTGTGACACAGAGACAATAAACATCATTAAAATGTGTTTGTAGAGATTTCAAAAGTGGTGCTCTAATTCCGTCCCCCTTATTCCATATTCGATTCAAGTGTTATTTGCAGTAGGTAACTATGGAAAACTACATTTATAACTTCCGAAACCACAAA
>PNEQ01082057.1:0-53061 GCA_003012365.1 Medauroidea extradentata | reverse complement strand
GAAAAGGTGAATTTAAATTAACATGTCCCCAATTACTAGGTTATTGAATTCTGTTGCATCACACCGGACACCTGACAAACTCACCCTGAAAATGGCATATAGCCTGTTAAGAAAGATTTACATAATATAAATTTAAATAAGAAAATAAAAACATTTTTAAAGATATAACCAAGACGGGGAAGTGGCTGAACACTTCACAGTACAGATGTATATAAAATGCAAAAAATACAATTCCAAACACTATAAGAAAAATGAAGTGAATACTGTAATATGTACAAAGAAAATACATGTCTCCATTATAACACAATTCTCAAGATACAATACAGTCAATCATTTAAATATTTATTTATTGAGTAATATATATATATATATTTTTTTTTTTACTTCCATAAAAATTGTTTTTATCCCTTCAGGTAACTGACATGTGATTGATTTTTTTATAATGTGAGGATGTTGGATGGTGAATATAATTTTTGTTTCATGTGTTAGGCCTATAGTGTTATTAGTGTTAGTCTTAAAATCTTTGTTAGTTTTCTTTGATAAAAACTAGCACTGAATAAATATATAAACTTGGTAATGTTATTATTTTATTTTTTATAAATAATTGTTTACAAGAGAGAGTATATTTTTATGGTTTACCACTCTAATTGCTTTTTTTTAAGTTTGAAAATGTTCTTAGCGGTCATTGAGTTGCCCTTAAAAAATTATGCCATAACAAATCAAAGAGTGAAAATAAGAGAAGAATCACTTAATGACTCATAGGTGATACCGCCAGTATAAAAGGTAGCTTGGTGACAGGAGCAGAAGCAACATGTATGTTTCCTGCACAAGGTAATAGATTGCCATTATTTTTATTTTTGTTATGTTTGTTGCCTTGGAAGGGTATAGTGTGTGTATGGTTCCAGTAGTGATGTACGTATACATATTCCACCAAGGTGTATAAAAGTACGTACAGTATTTATTGGCATGCAGTTGCAGTTGAAACTACGGCACCTGTAAAAGATTGTTAAATAATCACATTTGTAATTTGTTTTATGCTGCACCATTAAATACTGTTTGGATAAATATTTAAATGCACAGTGTGACTTTACTTTGTGAACATTAGTAGAACTGAGATGTTGATGACTCCATACTGTTATAAAACTTTACTAAAGTAAATTTTTTAAGTATTATTATTATTAAATTTCAATGTGTACTTTGTGAAAATATAAATTTATTTCTCAGCCTGAACTATATGTCAGGGAACTCAGGTTTTATTTACTACACCACCAAAAATCCAGTAGGTCAGAGTTAGTGAATGCCCACATAACAAATAGAATATGTTTCGGCCAAATAAACTAAAAAGATATAATTTTAATTGATGATGCATACTGTAGATAACATATGAGACCATTTCACAATTTTTATTAAATCTGTATTATTTGAAAATAAACTACATACAGTACTGTGTGTATTGTTACTGGATTGAATATACATGAACAAACTTTAAATTTTATTTTCTCGTCAGTGACTGCCTGACGTCAACACCTAGCACAGTTACACTCTCATAGTCAGCAAACATGTATTAGACAGTTTCCTCAACAAACAAGCCCTCATATAACTCATGAGCGCCAGTGTTTTCTGAAATGTTGACTTTCCCCTATACAGTACTAACAAAACTAAAATGCCCAGTGGGGCTATCATTACAACAGGCCTGACACACACATAACAGTTTTAAAAAATACTTCATTCCCAGTTATTGGATTGAGTTTTAGTGATGGCAGTCAAATTACAGCACAGTTATGTGAACAGTATTAGCAGTAAGTTGGTAGTGATTTTGTTATTACAGGTGTTATTAAGAGCCACAGTTTAGAGTAGATAATGTTACAGTACATACACAGATTGCTCTTATCATTAGTTTTAACAGTCAGTGTAGATTAAAAATGTATCTATAGCTTAGAGAAGATTACAAAAAGGCAAATAACTAATAGTTAAGTTGGCTGCTTGCAGGATGGCCACATATGGAAAACCTTGAATTATTGAGGAAATTGTGGTTGCTTAGAAATATCAGGGAAATTTTGCCTAGTTCATTTTGAGCATCCACAAAAGTCACAGGATGGAAAATAATGGTGTTGTTTGAACATTAGTGTATATTTTGTTTGAATAGTTACCGTAGGGTAGACTCAATAATTCAGTGTTATGTTCAATATCATTTTCTCTGAATGTTTGCCATATTCACGGGCTGAATGACACAAAAATATTAGAATTGGTTTAAAATTTTTACCGTTAAAAAAGCATATTGAGTACATGCCAAATGCTTCTGGCCACTGGCCACCTTGTGCTTTGGAAGCTAAGAATAACAGAAGCAATAAGGATAACCCAGGGAGGCGATTAAATATAGCTTTTTATGGACGCAATGCAAAATTTGCACCTGTGTTGCATCTGGTTGTGCTGCATTGGAATTAAATACTCGTGTAATGCCATAGAAGACCCATTTAACTTGTACTGCACATGCGTTGTGCTGCGTTCGGTGCAAATAGCAGGTGGCGATATTTAATCGACCCCAAGGTGTGGGCGCTGAACTAGCACACAGTCTTCCTATAAATAATGCTCCCAAGAGACAGTCACTGATGAACCTGTTATTTAATGGCATAATACCAATGAAAAATTTGCACCTTTACATGATTTTTCTTTTTAAATATAATGCATAAAGATGTTCCTTCATACCTGGGAAAGAATTGCGAAAACATTCATTTTCACAATTTTCATTTGCATTGAAATATGTTTCAGCTTAATGGAGGACTTGAAATGAGTATACTCAGTGTATTTTTTGTTATTCTGTTCCTAGTTCCTAAGTAAATGTAAAGTGAGATTTACAACCACCATGTAGCATATTATGTACATGTGTATGTGTAGAAGTAAAAACACTGAAAGTTGCATGCAAGCATTCGTAACCTCGCTTAAAAAACTTAAAACTAAACTTAATTTTAATAATGTTTTTCAAACTCTTTCTCTTTTTGTTGTTAATTATTGTACATGTTTCATTGCAAAACAATTACGTGCTGATTGCTTACATTCTGCACTAACAAAAATAATTTTTGGTTTTCAGAATCCAACCCCAAAAACCTTATATACATGAGTGCCTATGTATGTATGTTAAGTGTGATTGTGAATTAGGCTTAATTTGCTTAAGTTTAGTAGTTTTCAAATAAAATTTTATCTGCTGAATCAGTTTACGTTGTTTGTCTGTCTGGGCAGCCACAACAATGATTTGCTAGCTTGTTACGCAGTGTACAATACTTCTAAACACCTTTGCCCCAAGTACTTGCTGTTTGAAGCTATTCAGTTATCGAAGTGGATTAGAATTTATACTCTTACATTCCTCTATATTTTATACCAAAGACAGAGAAGCGAGTCTGAAAATGTCATCTGTTGAAAAATGGTAGTTTATATATGCCCCCACTCACACTTCCTCCTGGCCCTTGGTTTTGTGGGTAGGAATCAGGACAGAAACCACAGTTAGATTGGTTAACTGAAGTTTATCTGTTCATTTGGTTGTTCGGTGCATGTGACTGAAAAATTTCAGTTACATTAACGTTGCCAGAGCATTGTTGGCTATATTAGTTTCAATAAAAATAAGTATGTTAACAAAGTGGTCAAGTTCAGTAAAAAAAAGTACCTACGTGTGTACATATACACATTTTTTTGTACTGAAAATCTCGAATTACAAAATTTTTAGAATATACAGTAATCACTTTGTATTTGCAAGGATTGGGGTATTCAAAAATTCGGCGAATAACAAAATTGTGAATATGGTGACTAGAAACAGATGGGGAAAACAAAGTTTCCCACACCTTTATTTTACTTCTTGTTTGGTTAAAATTTTGTATAAATTTTTCCAAAAAGTGTTATATTTATGTTGATATGTGTATATATGGGGTCCTGATATTAAAAGAAAAACAAATTATGGTACCTAATTACATAAATTGAAACAATACACATGTAAACGGAAGCTTTTTACAATCATTATCGCAGCTCACATGATCATTGAGTGTTTGGCAAAAATACAATGTGTGCATATGCCATGTAAAGTAAAAAATAAATCAGTGAAAACATGACCTTCACTCCTGCTAGTTACAATTATTTGCACATGAATAACAAATTTGCAAATTTTCAGTTTGTGAATATTGTGGAATTATTGTACATAAAACTGATATTCGTTTAAAGAACTTTTTTTTTTTTTGTGTGTATGTCCAGAAAATCATATTTCTTTAAGAACTGAGTGAGTTGAGTTGAATTCTGCTTTAGCATTTCTGATCTTGATTTTCCAAAATCACTCCAAGCACTTTCTGACATGGTTCCCAGCTGTAAGCCAAGATTGATTCTTTCCCTGTCTCGTGTCTATTTGAGCACACAGTTTCATCTTCAACGAAATTGTTGTCGACGAGACATTTTGTCCTGTTTATTTATCTAATTTCCATATTGTGATTATTATAGATGTCTTGTTTGTTCCCAGACATGATTAGTTTTCAACTAGCAAACTCTTCTGTATATCAAAGCTGAAATGGGATCTGTGATTCTTTTTTTACAGTAATAATAACTGTATAACTTTCACCACAGGTGTTTTTCGTACGATGCTGCTGGACACCGCTCGGCCACCCATGGCATTCCAGGATCACCTCCTCCTACTGCGGTCGAATCTAAGATCCATGATTGGGATGATATGGGTTCAGGAACTTATCAAATGTTGCCCTATTCACCTCATTTATTGGATGATCCAGAGCTTATTGCAGGAAAGCACCGAACTCTTCTTACCTTTACATCGTATATGGTAAGTAGCTTAAGTGAAACCTTTGGTTATAGAAATTGAAAGTTGTGGCACATACTTGAAACTGTGTTAGAATCTTTGTGTGTCAAAATTTTAAGTGGTGCATCGTATATGATTCAGGATGCACATTCACAATTGTGATATCTGTGGTTTATCATGTACAGAATCAGATTGGAGAAAACAAGTAAGTTGTGTATTGACAGTAAAATTTGGTGGCTGGAGTTTAGTGTACCGTCTTGCCTGGAGATTAAGGATTTGCATGATAAATTAAATTCAGTGTGGCTGAGTCAACTTAAATTTAATGGATCACTTTCTGGAAAAAAAACTGCATTTATATGAGGATAATATTGCTACAGGAATACTATTTATTTATTTACAGTTTTCAGGATATTGAAAAGAACTGCCTTAAAGATCCTATAGCAGTGAGGGTCGCACAGAGATTAACGAAAAAGTCAGTGGTGGTATATACATATATAGGTTCGCCAGATAGTGAGTTACCTAGAAATAATCCTTCTTCTGGGGTAGACAGCGAACACCCTTACGGTTGCTGCCTGGCCAGAATGCCACATGGCTGTCAGTAATGACATCTACATGTATTAATAAATTATTCCACTTTCCTACATGATAGTTCTTTGATGATGAATAGCATTTAAGAACCTTCACTCATCGGACAAGTGACGAGGGTGCTAGGGGAGAACATGTAGAGGACTATGACACTGACTCAGTAGGTGAATCGGACAGGATATGGGTGACAATTTTAAGGGAGTGGACCGGCTAGCATGGTGAGCTGAGATGAGATGGTATAGTGTGGAAAAGGGTACACGGCGAAATCCGCGGTGGAAACCCCCTTTAATGATGTTCCCAGGGTCGACAGGCCGACGATCATGGGGCAGGTTACGTACCAGTGAATTGTTGCACCCTTTAACGATGGATCTACGGAGACTTGTTAGGGCCAGTCCCCACGCCACATCACACTCAAATTTACGCTAATCGTCACTAGGGACGGGGTTAGCCAAGAACACTACTCTCAAATGAAGGACGTGAGTAGTTTTCGTAATTTACTCACCATTAACAATGGACTGGTACTCGCGGAAGGCCAATGCCAGTTATACGGACCTGGAGCACAAACCTCTCCAGTAGGTGACGCAGTAAAAACAGCACTTGGGCTGGTGATATGCTTAATGAGCTAACTTACACCCTTGGACGCGACGGCCGGCAGGGGATGAGGAGCCCCGGGTCAAAAACGACAAAAAAGCTTCCGGTAATTAAGATAGAAACTATTGAATCTAAAAATTACTGGTGCAAAACTTGTGAAGGACCTAGGGTAGACAAATACGTCTATATCCTCCACGCGTCTAATCCCGACTAACTGAACATGGCGTTCAGTGTCGCCAAGCCAGCCCTGCGAGAGGGACTGACGTCGTGCGGTGCAAAGTAGTTCACATACAAAAACATTATTAATCAGAGCAAGTTACACATGACAAAACATAAAATAGACATTGGAAAAATAGTAAACCATATTAAAAACATTATTGGTATTTTTTAAATGTCTTATCTTGGATTATTGTTCCCTGTTGCATAATGTTCAAGCGGAAGGATACAATAGACACAGCATAGCTGATGCGACTGAATAATGGCGACTAAAAATTACAACACATTTTAAATACATTGAAACAGTAATTAGACTCTTGAAAAAACGTAGTAATGTAAATGTATTTTCTATGCGTCCAGGGCACTGCTGTAATTGTGTTAATTACTGACGTGTGAAAAACATACAGAATAAACAAACACTGAAACCATTAAACAACAACACTGAAATTTACAACTACGTTAAAGAAACACAACACATGCAGAAACCTTGTCACACATTCTTCTCACCCCCTTCTCTCGGCGCTGGGCGGCGCTGGGGGTTTCCTCGGGAGTATTCGATAGTGCAGCAGACAGGCTAAGGGAAGGGGCATGTTTGGATACACGTCACAAGTTTCTATTTCTGTGTAAAATGTGTTTCCACAGTTAGCTGTCAAAATTTTTATAAGGTTTATATACAGTATATATTTTAGGGTGTACAACACACTTTTAGCTTTACCTGGCTATAAATCAATTAGGTAACTTATGTAAAGTCATATTTTGGTTTCCAATTAATAGACTGTACTTTTGTAGAGCACCTTTCCTGTAGACGTGATAAGGAAGTAAGCAAATATACCTAGGTGTTGATTGCTGTGTAGGCATAAGTCTCATTTGCTGCTTGTGAATTTTGCATTCTCTAATTTTATTCATTTATTTTATTTCAGACTTCTATTATTGATTATGTACGTCCATCAGATTTGAAAAAAGAACTGAATGACAAATTTCGAGAAAGATTCCCACATGTAAAGTTGACATTGAGTAAGCTGCGGAGTTTGAAGCGTGAAATGCGGAAAATAGTGAAGATGGAGAGTGGAATGGATCTTCTGACAGTTGCTCAGGCGTATGTGTACTTTGAGAAGTTGATTCTGCGTAATTTGATTAACAAGGAAAACAGGAAGCTGTGTGCTGGAGCATGTCTGTTGCTGTCTGCAAAGCTGAATGATGTCAAAGGGGATTCCTTAAAGGCACTAATAGAGGTACTATTACCTATATTTTTATTATTGTGTTAAATCAAAATAGTACTGGTATGATGTTATGTAATATGTTATGTGATGTGTACTCCAGCTATGCTTAACCTGGTTACTGCCGTGACGTAACGTAAACGTGATTTTGGTTTGATTTTAATTTCGAAAGTCAGGTGGGGTGCTGAACAAGGGGAATGGGAAACACCAGTTAATCTTACCGTCGAAGTTCTTGACGGAGTTCCCAGGCGTCACTGAAATTGCCTCATGCAAACCCCTACGATAACTGCTACACTAAATCTACTGAAATGATACACAGCCTGAATGAATAAATTAAAATTTATACTGCCGAAAAGTAGAGTCAATATAATTTGAAACTTGTAGAAAGGCACAGCTAGGATTCACCTAGAAATAAAAATTAATAGGCTTGGCTGACTAATACTACATAGAGAAACTAAAATAATACAGTTGCAGTAGAAAAGGACCCATTCACATTACTAGTGTTGTAACAGAAAATATGTTACATCGGGCAAATAGCATTTCAGATAGTTAACAACCAAATAAATATTACAGTTCATTTTTGCCTCGACTAATTAAGTGGTAGAGCATTATTTAGAGAAACGGGTGAAAACTTTCCTGAGGACTGGAAATATAAACCACGTTGAACAAAATACTTGCAGCATGCTAGTCGCGCTAGGTTCAGGCCATGTAAAATTAAGATAGCGAGACTTATCTGCCGGCTTCTTTGCGGAGGTTCTCGAAGTTCTAGTAGTTAGTCACGTTCCACTCTTAATTTGCTAATCCAAGTCTCATTACTCAAAAACCTGCCGAAAAGCACATTCTCGTGCCACCTAACCATCGGTACAACCATAGACATAGGAAAACTCCCCTCTCTATGCTTTGAGGAAGTAAATAATACTTCACTGCAAACTGAAGCTAACATATTAAATAGAAGAATCCATTAAACAAAAGTAAACCTCTAAGTCAGCCATTACATTAAGCCCAATATTAAAGAAAAATGTGCAGAAACATTAAGAAACAATTATTACCTCGAAATAACCATAACAGCTAATTAACCATTATAAGTAATAAATAAAATAAAACTTGGGGGTTGAAACTGGCACATGTTACACTGGTGATCATATTTTTTTAATAGGTTTTCTTTAATGCTTGATATAGAAAACCACCTTCTTTTGAATTTCCCATTTGTAATATACATATTTGTGATTTGTAGTGTTTGTAGCATTGAATTGGTTTTATTTTTGATATGTAGTGTTTTGTTTGATGAACTTATTACTTACCGTACTTGTCTACAAAGCTGCTGGTTTTCCCATGGACCACCCAAAAAAATTCTGATATTATTAATTGTGAGTGTAGGTCGTTCGGGATAAAGTGAACACTACAAATTTTACCTTTGAAAAATATCACTTGCAGTTACTGCGTAAAATTCAACATTAACTACAGTACCATTACTGCTTGTATGGTTGGCAGCGAAATTATGCAGTATAATTCTGTGTATTTTCCTATTTAAATACAACAATACTGAACCACAATTAGCAGAAATCGACATAATTGTATTTTATGTAGTTAATAAACATTTTTTATCAAAGTATATAGGTTCATACCGACCACACAATTTATCTCACTCGCGTAAACATCAAGTTACATGTCCAGAGAAGTTACACAATTCCCGTCATTAGTTGTTAAACGCGGAATGATACGAATTGGCTGAAAGTTGAATTTTCGCAGGGCTTTTTTGAGTAGTCACCTTATACTGAACCGCCTATATCAGTATATTTTTAGGTTAATGTATCTCATTGCTGGGAGATACAGTAGTGCCATACATAGTTCAGAAATAAGCTCTTGCATTAATTCTGAAAAAATCAACACAGAGTTGTGTTTCATGTGGGTTGGTGATTTAGCTTTTGTATCATAATATGTATAGAATTATTGCTGGAGAGGTTATACATATTTTATTTAATTGGAAATTAAAATTCTACATTTCAATTCAGTGATGCTTTTCAAGTAGATATGACACAAAACTAGTTCCTTAAACGTATTTTAATGAATGGAATAGATATACAGAATTCTATAAAGTTACAGTTTCATAGTTATTTTAGGTTAAAACACTAAAATCATTAAACTAAAACACAGAAACTTAATCAACTAGTATGTTCTTAAGAAATTTGTGTAAATTGTTACCCTACACTTTAGAGTAACTTATGAGACAATGAGGCATCACTCTGTTCCAAAAATTATATAGAGATCTATTGCATGACTCCATTGCAGTAATTTTAAACCCTCATATTACCACTAGCTTGCTAAACATGTTTTATTTCCTCAGTTACTGTATCAGTTATGGTTATTTTCATAAGGGCCTGCATTATGGACTCAGTACAAATTGCTGAATAACTTCATACTCTATCGAGGATCTAATCCAACCCTTGTGTGTTGCAGGCTTTGAATAAAAACAGTTACTCAGTAGTGTTTGGTTGGCTTTTTCTTACATTGGTAGTAACACTTTTGTTGAGTGCATGCTGGTTGGTAAAAATATTTGTATGTGTGGTTGTGAATTCAAGTAGATGCAAAAGCATAAAAAAAAAAGAGGACATAGGTTTTGCTGTTATTCCAGACTTCTGCAGTTTAAGTATTTAGTTGAACAATTATGAAGATTATCAACACTGTTGTGACACGATGACTCCTCTTAGGGATGTGTGGCTGGAAAGCACTAGTTGGATTACTAGGCGTGGGTTACTAGTTTCATAACTGATAAACCCAATATGTAAAAATTCAATTAAAAACATTTTAAATTACGGCGCCGCTCCAGAGTTGACCAAGCTTTGTAGCTTGTGCGTGAAACTCATAATTGCACTATTGAACACAAATGACAACCTCAACTAGCCTCTCCTGTATAAAACTACATGCTGCCATTTAATACCTAATTCTTTGAATTAGAAACTCTGCACGTCCAAGCAGCGTATAGCTTGTCCAGTGTATAGACTGCCAAATAGGTGATATTGATGGTCGTAATACACTTTTATAGACTATTCAGCAGATAAGTTACATTCAGTACTTTATTTGGGGCTTATAATTTGGGCCTTAAATATATTATTCCTGTTTAAAGTAAGCTTTCATGTAACTGTTTTGGTTGACTCTATTCATTAATGTTGATTGTATTCCAAAATGAATGTGGCTTTCCTATACAAGAGCTACTATTTTTTGTTATTTCTCACACGAGCCTTTTGAAGATTCTACTGTAATTTTTAATTTTTGGTCTGGGTCAGGAATTTATTTATAAAATTTTCACAACACACCATCATTGTCATGAGATGCTTTACGGCAACTATAAAGAAGTTATATCTATACAACTTCAGTAATTGAATGGAAATAATTACTGTTTCTTGGTACAAGTGAATTAAGGTATGTTAAATGTGTGCAAACACACATACAGGAATGTTTGAATGTTTGTGTTTCAGCGAACAGAAAGTGTGTTTCGGTTGAATCGGAAGGATCTGTTGGCCTCTGAGTTTGCGGTGCTGGTAGCGTTGGAATTTTGTCTACACCTGCCGACATGGGAGGTTTACCCACACTACCAGCGCCTCCTGTACGAGTCCTGACACATGGCGAGTTCCTCTGATCCTACGTCACCTGCAGATCATGATGATCAATTTTTGTGTCGTGGAATCATATAGACTCCCTGTGGCTATATGTGTGATGCTGGTAAGTTCAATACGTTGTGTACTGTCTGCCTGTAAAGTTTTTATCATTTTATATTAGTACTTATCATTTCCCATTTTGTGTGATACTCATACTTAAGTCAGTATTATTGAATACACATTAAACAATAAACTGTCAAAATATTTTATTGTCAGCTGTAAGTTGATTGTTCTTAAACATTCTTTATTTCTTTAAAAGTACTTTTGAACTTGGTTGTACTATCAAAATCAGAGTATGGCAAAGAAGTATAATTTTATTAATCTGTGCTGAAAGTGAACAAAAAATTTAGCAATTGTTTTGGAGAATTTAAAACTAAAATAAATTATTTATTGTAATAAGTTTTGCTGCCATGTAAAAGTATACTGTACCTTGGTTACGGTACTGTTGTAATGTAGCTGTGTTTCTTGGAACTACAGTGTTGTGTTAAATAATTTTGCTAGAGTTCTATTTTGCCATTAGTCTTAATAATACATGTAAGTAGTAACAAAATAAGAACTATTAATGAAAGTATCGTATAATTTGCACTGTATCATTCACAGTAGTGCAAATTTGCTTTCGTTAATACCTATGTAGAAGTCTGCACACAAACTCATGTAAGTTTTCCACAATTTAATTTTTCAGTACATGTGTTTGATAGTAGCGTAAATAGTTTTGAGGAAATCATATGCATAGTCACCACAGGCATTTCCTAGTTAAAAAAAAAATAAATAAATAATTAACTTCAACAAGTTGGACACTCAACCAAGAAACCATGAATTTTGGGAACTTGAATACAGTCCAAGAAAACTGCTTCCAGGTAAAAAAATTGTCTCTCTCCTAAAACATAAGCACTGGAAAAGTTTTCTGCCATATTTCAAGAGATTGTGAGACATTATCAAACCACTGTTAATAAATATGTAATCATGTTTGTGGTTCAACATGTGAGCTGATCGTATTAGACGGTTGGTACACAGCACGTCATGTGGTAATTCACCTGGCTATGTGTGGTAGGTAGTTGCTTGATGACTATGTGATCTAGTAAAGAACTATGTAGTACATATAAATGAAAATTAATGAATTGTAAACACTAAAAATGGTTAGTTTGTTTCCAATATAGTAGCTTGCCATTGGTTTTAAAACGTATAGATTATTCACTATTGAAATACGTACATACTTACCTTACTATTTTTTATTACACAGAATTAGATTTAATTGGTCAGGGTTCTTGTAATTTATAATTTAATATATTGGGAATTGAAGTCGCTTATGTATCACAAGGTTAGAAGTAGCTATTGTAGTTGGCTTGGAATGTTGTGCGATGTAGGTAGATATATTGTCTTGACTTATGTCATTTCTTGTAATTACAATGAAAATCAAGTAATTATACAGTTTACAGTTCTTGTGTTTGGATTTTGTGCATTCTTTGAACTGTAAATTGTGTTACATGACACAGCAAGCTACAGAAATGCATTTTTGTAAAACATAACAATCATGTAAACTAACATAAGTAGTAATAGGCTATTATTATTTCTTCTACTAAACTATGTAATTTATGTAACTCACATTCAAGTTGTATAAATTACATAAATTTGTTTAAGTCAACAATTCAAAGTGTTCAGTTATCTCATGAAGTTGTGACTACACAGCTGAATTTGAGTTGTTTTGAAAATTACTCCAATTGCAGTATAAATGCTGTGTGCAAGTTACATAATGGGGGAAATTTAGTAGTATTGGTTGTATGGATATAAAGCAGTAGTTTATCATGTCAAAGGTGTGAAATACGTACCTATGGTGGCAGATAATAAAATTTTACTGTATGAAATTCTATTGATATGAATGGAAATATGTACTGTGTAATGAAATGATTTCAACAGTTAAATTTTTAAAAGGTGAGGATTGAAACATTGACACACCATGTACTAATGATTGCCTAAGTATTATTTGGTTTGTCCCAGTGTATTTACTTAATTTATTCGTATACAACCTTGAATTTTGAACTTACTGTTTCTCTTGTTATTTCTTTAAGCTTTTATTTTAAAGTTTTCATAAAATAAATGTCGTAGGTTTTGACACTGTTGCTAGGTTTTGACACTGTTGTTACCAAGGAGCATTGCTACAAACAAACAGCATTCTAGCAGAACAATATTATTGTGTTTTTATGTTACATTTATTTTTATCGGCTCTCTTGGCGTTTGGTGTTAATAAATGTATGATCTCTCTGTTATCGATGTAAGAGCCAGATGTAGGTTCTTTGTTAAATGTGTAATGATGTTACTTAAATATTTATTGTTGTTTTTAATATGTATGTATATTATTGACTTACGAAATCCAGTTGCAGTGGAGACTTTAAAGTGGTAAAGTATTGTATAAATTTATTTGAATTAAGATAAATATTGGAAACTTACAAAGATCTCCAGTTGCTGCATTGCTTGGCAAATTGACTTTGGAAAGATAATTTGTTTTTGTGTGATGTACAGAAATATAACCACTGTAGCCAACGTACATGGGAAATCACTATTCTGGTAAGAGTGGTTTGTAACTAAATCAAGAACTGTTTTAATTAACAGCCTTTAATGTTAATGTTATGTATGGAGCAGAGGAGCACATTTCAAGACTATCCACTTGAGGAAAATATGGTAGGTGATGGAAGTAAAGTTTCTTGAATATAAAAAAGAAAGTCCTGTAGGTTCACTATATCCCGTACTGAAAATAGTATTTTAGGATTTGTAAATAAGCTTTCAGAATAGATGTCCTGACTACGTGCTTGGGAGGACTTGTATAAATTATTTGGCAATTGTTTTTATTAGTTCAAATATTGTCTCTATAAAGTTGTGTTGTGTTGTACTGCCATAAAACATGAGTACAGTACTCTTGATACATAATGCATCCCTTGCATCAATACATGTTTCATTACAGTCTTTAATTAAAAAAAAAAAATGTATCGTGCTAATCTACCATAAAACATAAGCTGATACTCACATATGGTGTGTTTCAAGGAACTTGTCCTGAGTCATACCAATGGACATTTGATTTTCACCAAGACTCTATGGCAAAAAGTTGTTTTTCAATACGTTTTTTCTCATATCAAATTTAGTCTCTGAATGTTTGGTCCTGTAAATGACATTCTGATTAGTGAAGTCAATGAGACAACTCTGAGCGCTTAGGTGACTGGCCTTTTTAGGAACACCTTCAGTCTTTCATCTCAGCTGTCGAATAGAAGCGAAACACTACGGCAATGTCGGAACATGTACATAAAGTAATCATGCGGGATGCTGGGGTTGGGTAATGTGTCCAAACTCCCTCATTGAACTCCTACCATGCCACAACCACCGTCATAAGGACTTTGAAACTTGCAGGTGCAGAGCTTAAATAATTGTGGAAATTACAAACCTAATTCTAAAGGGATCAGTTTTAAAAATACAGCATCTAACTCTTAAAAACAAAAATGTTCCTGTTTGAAATTTGTGAATAAATATTAGTACCACAGGAGTAGTGTTGTATGGTTTTATTTTTTTAAGTTGATTCTTACCGGCATGTGATGTGTAATTTAAAAATTAAAATGTCCAAGCAATTCGTAAAGAAATAGACCCGTGTAAAAAAATATATATTTATATATGTATAAAGAGTTGTCTTTAAAATTGTTCCAATGAAAATTATATCATTATGGATTCCTAATTTAAACTCTGTGGCTACAAGCTAGCTGAGCAGAGCCCTTAAAACATTCGGGTTGGGATTTACTGTAAAACTATTTCAGTACGTCCTTTCTGAGCATAGGTTGGTTTTAAATACACTGGCATTACAAACTTTGGTGGTGTTACAAAGGATGTGAAAACAAAATAAAATGGCCACAGTATTGTTCTCCTTTCGTCTCTTTCACCCCTTCCCACAATCCAAGAAAAGGAGAGCAGAGTTCATTTATTGCAGTTATGGTGGTTTGGTAAGTGCTATTGATTTAAAAAAAGAGCCAAAGGCATAAAGTAATAGACAACTGTGAGATTTGCCTTCCACAAATACTGTGTGCCAAATTTTCCAAGATTTGATCATTATGTCACTTTAATAAATTTTGTTCTGTATTATATCAGGACAGGCTTCCCCTTTAACCCTCTGGATACATCATTTTTCAGTTCAGTATCGTGTTTTACAAACATACTTATGTCAGTGACAATTTTTTTTCCTTCCTGTTGAATAAATTTGGTGAGGTTAATTTTTATATGCTAACGCAAACCACATTCTATTATAATTTAAGTAAGTATTTACTTTACGTTCTTAAATACATTCAACTGTAAAAACAGAATAATCATAAATGTATTTTATTTTACTGGGCAATCACATTTTCATTAAGCAGTTTTCCCAAAAATTATTATTACCTATGGACCAAGTAATGTAAGTGAGTGGTACTATTAGATAATAACAAGTGCCCTTCATTTTCAGTTTACTTAGAGATGTTGTAAAAAAACCATGCAAGTGGCAGGATAATTTTTAAAACGTTCTTTATGTTAAGATACAAACAGCATAATGTGTAGTACCTTCAGCAAGGTCTGGGAATAATATTTGTAATTAATATTACATTCTGATTGTAATCACCAATTAACCTTCTTAAAATTGCATTTAATAAAGTACTCTATTTATCTGCAGGTGTGCAGTGGCAAGTTGCAAATGTATTCATTGTAGCGAAGTCAACATTTGCAAAAATCATAAGTTACTAATGATCTGTAGTAGAACATTTTCCATGTTTACTTTGCACTACAAATGTAATAAATGTTGCCAAAGTCAGTAATTGTAATCACTGCTTGTGATTCGTACTGCAAAACAGCTACTTGTAGTGTTTCAAATATTGAAGAGTGATGGCAAAACTTCATATTTTTTGCCTTGGATTGACTGTGTATCTTGTGTGTGTTACTCACAACAGTAAAGTATATCAATAAGTGTACAGTATGTAATATATTTGCTGTGGTTCCAAATGCCAGTTTAATAGAGGATGTGATGGCATTGACCTATTATTCTATTAATCATCTATTAATGTTAAATTTACTGTGTATTTTTGCCCTTGAATAACATTAAAAATAATGATGTATTCGTAAACTAATGTACAGAAAAATTGAAATAGTTGTTACGACACATCTCAAGGAAGCTATTGGTTTGGGCTTACATAATTTTTTTGTAGTAGGGCATTGAAATGTAAAAAAAATAGAAATTTCTTCTCTGTTGTGTATTAAATACTGCAATTGGTTTTCCATGCACTGTAATGATACTTCTGTTATGTGCAGGATGTATGTATGCTAACACTTTTTTTCTAATTTTTTGGACAAAAATTGTTTAAATATTGCAAGCACATAATTATTTTAGTTTTCCATCCACAGTTTGGCTACAGTTGTGAAATAAACTTCATATTTTACTCTTCTCCAAAGAAGGTGGCTGGATTTAAAAAAATGGATTTGATTGTACACAGCAATACAGTAGTTTTAGTATATTGTAGAACAGTATAATTTCAAAGGGCATTAATAAAGTGCATTGTAACCAACGTGCTGAGATAAGTTGGTAGGTAATCAAATGTAATTTCTTACATTACAGTCATTAATATATTTTGAAGCTGATTTCTCAGAACAACATTCCCATTACAATACAATATCTTCAGTTCTAAAATGCCTTCTCTCCATGAGTTGGGACCATTATTATAATGTGTAATAGCTTTACAGGGTGTGTTTGTGATAAGAGTATTCGGCTTCCTTGAAAAAATAAACAGCAGCTGTTACCTCTATGAGGTTGCTGTGATTGCATTTTGTGTGTTTCATCTTGTCAAATGTATTTCTTGTTTTCTGTTCAGTAAAGTTTAGGAAATGTGTATTTATGTATATGTACCTCTTAACAGTTTAATTCCCTCTTAGATGATTAAACTAATGTTGGAAGTGGTTAATGAAATCTTTACTTGTTGCAGTGGCAGACTTTGTGTAGTGCATGTGGTATCTGTGTTGGCTGGCCATCTATAAAGAGCTGTCTTAATTGTCAGATTGTGTGTGGCTCGTTACTTTTAAACTTGTATTTTACAGTCCTTGTGCTAGTTCAGTTTTAAAGGAAATTTTTTTAGAGCTCAAAGTTAGATTTTTACTACAGAGAACTTTATCCAATAGTTAATAGATTGTGTTTTGCAAGTGTATGAGACATGTGGCAGCTTAACAGTCTTAAAAGGGTATGATACATAAATAAACAACAAAACCATTGTTAGAAAATAAACATATGTATTTTGAAAATAAATATGGAAAATAGTGATCTTAGGGAATATTTTTTGTCTGCAATGAAAGTCACTACTTTGCTCAGCTTAACACAATTCTATACCATTGTAACCTACGTCATGATCAGATGTACAAAAATTGAGTGATACAAGTACCATAGTTCATCTTCGTCAAGCCAGCAAAACTATTACTCAGGAAGTTGGCTAAAAATTTCCCCTTAGATTGCAGGTTTCATATATTTCTGTATTGACACCCAATAACTTGATCAGCTGTAATTTATGTACTGTGCCTTATTAAGACCAGAGAGACTGTTTCAGTACCTTAATGTAATGGTAATGTGTAACGTGTTAGCAAACTGTAGGCAGACAGGGAGCCAATAAAGGAGTGTCTGAAGCTGTTATTCTATTTAGGAGCATGGCATTGATCTCACATAACTTTTGAATGTATGCTGAAGTCCACTAATTCAGGCCGAGACCAATTGAATGCGTTTTGTCGGGCTGTTCACTTAAAATAGTACCACTAGTCACTTAGTTCTGTGATACCAGAATCACAATGGCACAACAGAAGCGACACAATGGGCATTATGCGACACTTACAATTCTTGTTAGTGCACACAGTAGTTTGGCTGCTGCGTGACAAATACTAAAAATAATAATACACATAAATAGTTAATTGACACTACGTACTGCTATAGGCTGTTCAGGATAAACTGAGCACTGCTTACAATTTTCTGTTAACCAGTATGCTGCTATGTTTAGGCGTACTATTTTTGATGTGAATTTTCCTGTGTAGCTAAAAAATAGTGTAAACATTTCATAACTCTCAAAACTTTACTTCAGTAGCCACAATAAATACATTTTTTTATTACTATTGTGACGTGCACTGGCACGTAGCACATACTTGACCTTTTATCATATAGTAACTACAATTGGATGTAGTTATGCAAACAGGAACCAACACACAAATTTGTTTATTTTGAGATAGCGAAACCACGTACAAGGAGAAGGTCCAAAGTATGTACTATTAGAAAAAGATTGTGTATTAAATTGTAGCATTTGAAGAATAAGAAGAGTGCAGAAAAAATTGCTTATACAAGGTTTAGATACACACAGTCAACTTTAACCTTGAATATCTCAGTTGCAGTGAACTGTTGGTTGGTTCCCTTTTGCATAGTTACGTCCAATTTTATTTTTTGTCTTAATTAAATTTTTTTTGTGTTTATAACCATTTAAGTAGGCCAACTTTACCAGGTATAAGGATGTATACGGCGGGACCCAACATATTAATTGGGCATGCTAGTAGAGAAATAACATTAAAAGTATTAAATTTTTACGTGTAAATTTTGTCTTGAGTCGTATAGTGTATGGACTCATTTTAAAGCTAATTTAATTTCAAGCCACTTTTCTACGTAAACTTTATATTTTCAAGTTGCCTCTTAGCTTGCTTCTCCCGGAATAGGATTTATCTGGCAGGCTGGTCATAGTTATCTTGCTTGGAAGCCCGTAGAGAGAAGTGCTGGCTTTTAAAATTTCAAATAAGCTCTGAGCTAGTCTGTGTTAGGATGAATTTATCTGGCAGGCAGGTCAGAGTTCACTCGCTTGGAGGCATGTACGGGGACGTGCTGGAATGCGATGAGATCTGTCTGGTGTTTCTCGATCAACGTGGGTAGTAGTGTCGGGCGCAAAACTCCGAAAAGGTGGTGATCCGCGGCAGATTAATGATGATGCACATACCTAATAATAAACTTAAGGAATATTTAGTTGGTATGAGGGAATAAAATGCTTTGTAAATTTATCAGTAACTATGTTACATAGTCTGCTTCCTTAGCAAATGTCAATTAATCAGCTTTTGAGGCATGTTGGATCCTGATGTATCCCTCTGCCACTCGGCCGAGTAAGTCAAGAGTGTTCCCCCGGGAGGTTATTAGTTGGGGCATCATGGCGGGAGGAATAGGACGCGTTAGACGTGGCAGAGGGGCTGTGAAGCCTAGAGGGCGGATTCGTAAGAAGAAATTCGTTTTATTTTCTCTCTTTTTTTGGCATGCTGCCTTTTCATTTATAGTAGCCAGAAGTAGATATTAATAACCGTTTAGTAAGTTATTAAGGTAGACAAAGTGCTGGGCCAAGTACTACTATTGAGGACAGGCGGAAAGGCGTAATACGTAGACAAAAAAAATCCACCTCAACTAACTCTGGGCGAGTACTCGCTATGTGAATTGCCTTTGTATGGTAAATTTTGTCACAAGAGGTTAAATAAAAGGAGAAAAAAATGCCAAGGTTATGATTTTTATTTATTTATTCATCTGTGGCTGACTAACCTCACTGCTATCCGGGCATAAGTATAATAGGCACTGCCTCTACATCAGCTTGCTTATTTTTGTTGTTGTCCTGCCCGCTGACTAACTACTTGCAATAGCTACAGAAGAGAGATCTACATCACCGCGTGCACACAACAACAACACCAACTAGGACCAACAACAAACAAACGATTGGACCCCATCACAACTGTCACTGCGAATAGGGGTATCACAACAGCCAACATCTATATACAACACAACCAAACAGGACCCATTACACTATAAGTGTCGGGAAGTGCTCACTTTAAAGTGAACCGCCTGTAACCTCTAGTACGACTGCCACAGATGTTTATAGTATTACAGTTTTTTGTTTGTGCAAATAAATGTACAAGTATACATTTACTTAAATTAAATTATGATCTATGTACAGTACTACAGTATAACAAACAAAAACTCTCTTAAAATTAATGTAAATATATTTTACTACATACTTAACCAGTTTTACCATCTTTTGGGCTTAAAATTTACCAGTTTTACCATCTTTTGGGCTTAAAATTTAATTTTGTCTCTAATAAAATCTATATATATTCTACTCAGAATTTATGTTGTGTCAGTCATTTTTGTTGAGCATTTCACAGAGACCACGGTGCTAATTGGAAGAAGTCCACCGCCCCTGGTCGCACCATTGTGATTTGAGGCATAACTTTTTTTTTGCTAGCACTTGCTGTACATATTAATGTAATTAATGTTACCATCTTGCTTTAACAACTAAATTTTTCAGATTATCAAATGTCTCTGTTACTAATGAATGTAGTCTATAGAAAAGCATTTCTTAACTGCTCAGTGGGTAACCTGTATCTAAAATACTGGATTTTTCATTATCTCAATAGTATTTACCAATTAAGCTACAAAAGTACATGAATTATTTACAATAATATGCATTTCAGGTATACCTACAGTTAAAAAAAATTAACTTTACTAAAAATGTCTGAATCTTTTTAGTGCTACAGAATTTGTTTACAAGTTAGGTTTTCAGAAACTACACATCACTTAAATTTCTCTTGGTTATCATCAGCGAGAGGACACCTCATGATGTGTGAGAAAAGATGCATAGAGTTTCTTGTCAACATTTCATGTAATAATGGCAAGTGGGCCTGTTAGTTGTGTATAGCCAAGTGCAGTACAAGCAATCATGCTGTGAGAGAGGTATGAAATTTGTATACAGTTATTGAGTACGTAGGTACTTTCTATTGTGCTGGTAAAATTAGAAGACATAAGTTGTACATTTTTCATGTAGCCGATAATTGGCAATGGTGTAGAGATTAAAGAATTCATTATATTATAATAAAGTGAACAGCTTGTTATAAAAAATTAAATCTAGTATGCTTGAAAACATTCATGAATCATTAACTATTCATCATCTATTTTATAAAACATTTTATTCTCTACTGTAGCCATGCAATTTATGAGTAAAGCACCTGTAATGTTATTCCTTAGAAGACTATTCCTGTAAAACACTAATTTAACGGCCATTTCATAACTGCAATTGTAGTACTTATATGAACGCTAATGACCTCGCAGTTATTGTTTTCAGGTGCTTATTACATGATAGTTATTCTAAGGTTGTAATTAATAAAATCAACACAATGTTCTCATAAAATATTGGTTGTTTTATAAATGTTTATGTATTTGTGTTGGCAGGGTTTTCTGTATACATATTTGTGTGTTTATTTGCAAATTTTAATAGTTTATTTTGATTACATATTCTATAAAAATTATTTGTGGTAGTTTAGTATATAGTGTGCAGGAATTATTTATGACAATTTTTGCTATAGCAGTCCAGTTAAGATGTATTGTATAAAATTTATCGTAACATGTTATGGTATAAAACTGTTTTACTGTACTAATTGTAGGTGTAAGGAAGTTGGTGATAGCCATATTGACTGATTGAGGTACCTGTTTAAATAAAAGGTTGCCATTTGTGACTGCCTTAATGTGTTGATTGTACTGTTTTAGGGGTTTTATATGTACATTTCTAAGTAGCAGGTACCGACCGACCCAGCAAAGAAGGTATATATGACCAGTATCATTCATTATAATTGGCATTGTGGTTGTGGTTTTTATATTCAGGCAAGTACAAATTTTTCTAGTCGGCCAGAATTGGTTTCATTGAAACTGCATTTGATAGAAGAGAATCATTGAAGTGTAAATGTTGTGTCAGTGTTTGTATGCCATGTAAAGATATGCTTAATACATGTAATAAATTTACTCATATATTTAAAATTTGTCTTTTTACTATAGATAGTATAATACAGTGAACTCTCGTTACAAATTACATAAGGCGAACTTGAAATTTTATACTTAATACTGAAAATACTTTATACTGAACAGTTATTTAATGGAATACTTTCTGTACAGGTTCCAGTAAATGTACTTTATAATGTTAAGTACTTTATACTGAGATTTTACTGTACTGTTTACTATTTAAACTTTGCATGTGAATATAGTTCATCTGGAGTAGAGTTGATAATCTTCTCATTAATTTTTAGATACTGATTGTGCTCAGTTATGTGATCGATAATGGTAGAAACTGTCAATTTTTGTTTCCTTTCTAATCATTAATCATCCAATTAATCACTTTGCCTATTTATTGCAAGGATATTTTTAAAATAATTTAATACCTGGCTCAAGTACAGAATTTACTGAAATAAGAGACTAGAAATAAAGAATATCACATGTATCAGTGAGAGATATGCATATCAGAATTTGAGAAATATCTGTGAGTAGCAGGGACAGTAATCATTTGAGACTTTAGAAAAATCAGTGTAACCTCTATATGTTGTTTCTCAGGGGACTAAATAAAATTTTCAATACAAGCAAACATTCAGTAAACATGGTCTCGACATGCAAAGCAAATAAGAAATTTTACCACATAATGTGTTCCATCGACATTTATTATATTTGGGTTCAGTACACAGACTTTCCACTGTACTGTAAATAATTTTAAAAGCAAATAACCTCTCAGTAGTTCTAATAGATCTTAACTGCAGGATTTTTTATCTACATCGAATCTATTTGTATAATGGATTCATTGTGTCAAATAAAACTTAAATTGTATAAATTTTTCAAGAGGGAGATAAAAACATCATAAAGTACAGTTTTGATGTTGCACCTAAACATTCTATTATTAGCACTCTTTACTCCACCTACACAATGTTCTGGGAGAACTTTTTACGTAAATAATACTCCATTGATGCATTTTCTATGCTGTTCACAGGATAATATATGCAGTTGCAAAAAATAATATTATAAGTATATTTTGAATGGCCCCAAACATTAAATTTGTTCTTGTGATGAAAATAATACACTGAGTTTATTAGGTACTGTAACTGCTATGTTTAGATAAACAAGTGGTGGGAAGTTGAGTGATTAACTGAATAGAAACATGTATGCAGGAAAGAAAAAGAAACCAAGTGCTTAAAAAATGTTGTTTCTTCGTGTATAGCCTATATCATCGGTGTCCAGATGGTTTGGTCTCAGGGTATTGCACAATTCTGCACCTGCTAGTTGATAAAATTCTTGTAGAAATAACTGTTTGCACACTTGTGAAGGCACAGGCTCAACCTCCACCTTGGTAGAAAATTTCAGTCGGAAGATTAATTTTGCCTTTATTAGAAATTTATGTTCATGTCAACTTTTTTCACTTAATAATGGAACTGTGGAATACTTATTATAACAAAACAGCAACAAATCAGAACTTTAGGTTTTGTTTATATAAGAAAAAAGATTGAAAGTCAATGCAATAATCATCCAAGTGCTTACCAAGCACTTCTTTAGATGACAGCTAAACTTCAGTTAAAATTTTTTTTTTATTTGTTTGTTTCTTCTTCTTTCCCTTCCTTCCTATATACATAGGATGAGGCAAGATGATGTGGATTAATTTTACTTGGTGGTAGGTTATAAAAGTCCCTCACAAATGTGTTTTCAATTTGTCCATAAAGCGAATGTAATAGATGTAATAGGAGCTATATTACAGAGCAATGTATGCAGGTCTTGAAATGGCTTCAGTACACTAAAGCTTCATAAAGTACATATTCAAGTGTTGACTTACACCCACTAACAGTGAAGTATATAAATTTATATAAAATAAGTAATTTTGATGTTCGTGGTTTTAATGTCTACTTGTGTAAATACAAACAAAATTACTCAAGTTTGAGACACTTTGTTTTACACTACATCCATTATTACTCAGAAAATACAATTTTTTCAAGTTCTGTAAATTGATAAATTTTGTATTGCTGTAAGCAACACCAGTGTGATGGTGTTTCGTACTACATATGCAATTACATAACTTACGTGATGTAGATAAACTCACATTCACATGTCCATTAGTGATTTAGAATTATCAAAATTCTACTAAATTACATATTTAATGTAAGAGCTAATGGCAGTATTGTCACTGCTATAGAATGTGTTGATAGATTGCACATAATTTAAGTTTGTCTATAGTTCTAGTGATTATTTCGTTATCACACACACCACCATGTAAAAACAGTTCTTTTTTTTTAAATTGATTTCATAATTGAATCAGTCATTACGAAAAAATCTTCAGTCTCTATTATTATAGTGGCGACTGAAGGCTTTTTTGAAACAACAGTTTCAACTATTCCAAATAGTGCTACTTATTTATTTTAGTCATTATAGTGTTAAAGTGGCAAAGTCTTTGATAATAATCTATTGTTCACAATTTCTGATTGTGCTGCTTGTGTTTAGTAAGGAAATGTGGAAGAATAACTCAAAGTGATAAGTCATACTTCTTATATCTGTGCCAGAATGAAGAAAGTCAGCAGAAATATATCGTACAATAAATGTGCAGCAACAGTGTTGCTGGTATTTGGCATATGTTGAGGTTTACAAACTTAATACAGTAATTGTAAACATTTATTGGTTAAAAACTTTATTACTGCATATGTTTACATATACACAGTTAAAAAGTATTAATGTGTCAAACTCACACATTTTTACAGTGCATGTGTTCCACAATTTATTGTAATATTTTTTAACAATGTACATATCGAACATTTCTTAAAAGTACATTATGAGCATACTTAAATGGCCTCCATACTGTGTGTTGAGTTTTAAATTTTCAAATAACATTATTTTCACTGAAATTACAAAATATGTTTTTATAGCATTTTACCAGTAGGCAAAAGCCTTCGAATTCAGCCACCAATTTTATATTTTAATTATCTGATGACTCTAAAAAGGCCATAATCTGATTATGTTTAAAATTAATATTAAATTTATTATATCCTAACTATTGGTCAGAAATCATGGATTTATAAGTCTCTAAAAAGCTAATGAATTTTACTAGCGATATTTATTTAGTAGAACCCTTATATTACACTTTCTAAGGGAGAAATGAGAAACGGTGTAGATGAAGGGAAAGCGTAAAGGAAGGAAAACAACAAAAACTATAACTGAGCATCTATTAATTAAAAATTTTTACAAGTTTATTCATAATTGCAGCACAGATGTAATACGTACCTAAAAAGTCTTTATAAGTAAAATACATTCAATATTCTAACAAAAAAAAAATTATTTAGTATCAGTGTGCTACCAGGCATAGATTAAGAGAAGGTGTGATTTATACTACTGTAGTAACATTGATTAAATTGCCCTCCTGTTTTTAAAACATTTTGTACACATACATAGGTGCAGTCTACAGTTTTCTCTGTATTGAAATTTCATCCTTCTTACAAGATATCAACATTTAATTTGTAAGTAGAGGGAAAAATATTGTTAGCTTAAACAGAAATCAGTGTAAATCAGAGGAAGCAAGTATCAATTTAGGTGTAAATGGCAGGAATACAATACATAGTTAACATGAGGAAAATAATAGGAACCAGATTAGAAGGAGATTGTAATTCAGGAGAATGTAAAAAAGGGATTTTACTGTAAACATTGTTGGCTTTCTTCTAAAACCTCGTAAGTCCATTTCAGCAAATTTTACAGGAGAGCAAAAAGAAAATCTTTGTAGTCATGCTACACTATAGGTATGGCGTTTTTTAATTTGAGCATAGAATAAAGCTAACGCATAGTATATTTAGCAGATTTTAACACTAGAAGCGACATGAAAATTAGCGCCAAATTCACCTGGAATACAAAATTTGGTAAATTTGGACTTACTGTACTAAGTTCTAGAAGTTATCCAACTACAGTATATTGTACTTTAAATGAGTTTATCTTTACACTACCAAATAAATGAACACATAACCAGTAAATATCAACAGTGCTTGTTATGTCCCCTCTTAAACGTTATTGTTTTTGTTCACTAGCGTCACATTCACAAGTTACAAGTTTGCTGCTTTAGTATTAGTATCCAAGTTGGTGTGTGTGATTTTTTATTACCATTTATTTTAACGTTCAATTTTGCTTACATGTGTAAACCTTGGTAAAGTATACTACGCTGTTGTGGTATACGAAACTTCGTTAGATTTCTTATTTTTATTTTACATTTGAAAAATGCATGTATCATTCTTTGAAATGTAATATTTCATCACCTTTAAAAATCATCAGTATTGTTGTTTGTAATAATATTTTATGTTAATAAAAGTTTGTGTGTTCACATGGCTTAGTTTAATTCTCTGATGCATGTGGTACATCACTTAGTTGTTTATTTTCATCAGAAACATTATTAGGAAGTTCATCTGGAGACTGTTTATTTTCATCAGAAACATTATTAGGAAGTTCATCTGGAGACTGTTTATTTTCATCAGAAACATTATTAGGAAGTTCATCTGGAGACTGTTTATTTTCATCAGAAACATTATTAGGAGGTTCATCGGGAGACTGTTGACTGAATGATTGCTCAACAGTAGTTGTATGCTTGTTGGATTTTTCAGGCTTGTAGCGGTTCCAAAATCTGTTCAGCATTAGGATTTGGTTAAGTTTAGGCTTGTAAGTTAAGGCTTTGCTTTTTTTCTCATGATATGTACTTTCTTCTTCAGATTGTTTTGTCTTGGCTTTTTCCAGCAGAGTTCTTAAGATGTCATTTTCAGAGTTGTCAGCATTTTTCTCAGCATCTTGTGTCATTTCTGGTTGTGAATTTTTGCTGTTTGTATCCCCGTTCACCTCTTGTGTTGTGCCAGTTTCAATGTCGGTGTTGAGCGTGTAAGTGCCTTTCTTTGGCACTTCCAAAATACGTATAGCTGCCAACATATTTTTTACTCCCCGGAAAGTTCCCTTCGTTTCGGAGCCAGAACTTGCCACTCTATTACTTTTACTGCTGTCGTCAAAATCCGACGACTGTTCACCAACTTGCAGAAGTGTAATTGCTTCATTACCTATGCCTTTAGTTGTTGGAAGTGCTTCATTATCTACCTGGTAAATTTTAAGTGATGGTGAACTTAACAGTTTAATTAATTTTATCACAGGTTGATTAGGCTCCACTTTTCCCTGTTCTATTGGTTTGTTATTTATGCCTAGAGTCTCATTGTAAGGTTCATCACCAAACAGATGGTTGTCAATGTTTATTATTTTTATACCCTCTATTTCTTCTGTAATCAAATCTGGAAGATTCTGAAGTTTAATTTTGTCAACTTCCCTATACTCTTTTTTTTCTGTTTTCTCGCGTTCACTTTGTGTGGGAATATCATCAGTCTTTGGAATGGCAGTCTTGATGACACCATCCATTTTTTCAATAGTACCAATAACATCAGTTACCTTCTGAAGATCAAATTTTATTATTCGCTGCAGAGCAGTAGAAGCATTTTCCATGGAGATCAAAGAACCTCCAAAGAACAGAACTGAAGCAGATAACTGGTAGGCATCAAGAGGAGTGATTTTGCCTGTGCTCCTAGCATTGTTGATGACATTAGCAAAACCATTAATCACAGACAAACCTTTAACTGCAGAGCAGCCAATATTTAGCGAGGTTAAAATTCTCAAGCAGTTGGAATTCCCCGGAAGGAGTGCTGACCGCACAGCATCAATACCACCCAATGCTATACCTGCTGTGCTGCCTATAACACCAAGCCAGTTGTTACGAGCTTCGCTGCTCTTTAGGCTTAAAGTTTGACCGTGTAGACTTCTGTCTACCAAGTTGTTGACGCTGTAGCCCAGCCCATAGCAACCAGAAACTACTCCTGCAATAGTTGCTGCCAGAATGATGCTGCCAGGTACGGCTATCAGAAGTGTAGCCACGCCCACTGATGTTGTAGCAATAGCAGTTGTTAAGTTCAGAGCATCGAACACTCGTCTAGGGCAGCTAGTAGATGACGGCTGAATGAACTCCACATCAACCTTCCCGTCTGTCTGGGTGTATAGGCCACTCTTCGGACAACATATGAGAGAGTTAGGGAACAAGTTGTTCTTCACAATGTCCTCCCAGCCCTTGTAAACCCTACCTTTGTGATCTACAAAACAATCTTCTTTGGCATCTGGAGTGTCGCCCTCGACGACACGGAACACAGGTACTGTTTTGTGTTCTTCTTTCTGCTTAATGCCGAAGAAGAGAAACATGATACTTTTTGGCTTTGTGCTGATTAACCTAACTATTGTCGGGTAAATTTTTCTGATTTTTTTGAGTTGGGTGTCGTCATATCCACTAACTGTGTCTGGGTCGTCTCCTGGAAGCTGCGGAGGAGGGCCAAATAAGGAGTAGCCTATGTTTCTCTCCAGGTTCTCCAAACAGCATGGTGTTGTATCTACTGGCTCCCATGGTCGACCTTTGAATAACTCACAGAACCTCTGCTGGATGTTAGTAGCCAATTGCACCCAGGTGATGGTTTCTGAACACGTATTATCTGCCTGAAACACAGTGAAGCCTTCATTTATCAGAATCATAATTACATATGTTTGTTAAAACTATTATCTTTTATCAGTCCAGTCATCAAGGCAATTTACTTAACAAGATAGAAGTATATTGCAAGTCTGTACTTCAAACAACAGCCAAGTTGTTACAGAATTCTGCCCCTTGGGTGATACATATGATAATCTACACTGGTCCCGTTTGTTTGAGCATGAACCGTACCATAAGTTACACTAATTTTGTGATAGGAAACGAAAAAAAAAAAAAAAAAAACAATTAGCTGTTGTCAAAATATGAAACAAAGAAATCTAAATGATGACACTGGGACCTCTAGTGTAGTTCAGTAGGTAGTTGGTTATTTATCAATGTACCACTCCTAGGGTTCCCAATGCAACTTATAGTATCTAGTCATGAATGCATAAGGGTTAGGGAGATTGATACGTTACAACGTGGTATGAGAGTGCAAACATTATAGTGGTTGATATATGTTTTATTTCTTAAATTGATTGGAGTGATGAGTTAGCAACTACTGCTGTAAGTATTGCATATACACTTTCTACCTATCTTATGTAATAATGAGTGCGTAAGGAGTGGTGGATATTGATGTGCTTCAGCAGTGTGGTTGATATACTTTTTATTTCTTAAATTCACTGGAGCAGTTCAGTGGCAGCTATTTTGTAATTGTTGCAAATACATTTGCAGGGCTATAAAGTATAGGTTTGCCTGATTTTTACATTTCTCTTCTTTGAAAGATGTGCAGCTTCATTGTGTTAACTTTTAAAACTATCCTGACGTACTGGAAAAACAACGTCTCTAAACTCCTGTTTACAAACACTCTTTGAAGAAGATAAACTTAAAAAATCAGACAAACAAATATGTTGAATACAGAACTGTTCAAAATATGTTGTGAGCTGGCACAGGCACGGTGGATACAAGTTTTGGCTTAACCATTACATATTTTTCAACACCATGATATAAATGAATTGATGTAAAACTGGTTGTGTGCTCAAAATCAACACCAGATTTTCTTAAGCACGATTTACTCATATTCTAGATAGTTTTTATAAAAAAATATTTACAAATAGCATAAAAAGTAACAATTTATACCACATATTATTGGCTTTAATGCTGCAGATTATAGTAATGACTGAGATTATACATTTTGATGTTGACAGGTAATGATGTGTTCCTCCAAAGAAAAAAATGTGTACTCTTGTCACTTTTTTAAAGCCATAATCTAAGGTATTTAAGTTAGTTCCTTGAGTTTAAGCATTATGTATGTTGTGGATGTTACGAATCAGAAGCTCTTGTAACCTGGCCTAGTTATGGCCAAGCCACTTTGACTCCATTAGCACTTTTATTCAGAACGATTTAATAATTTGTTAATTTCAAGCACTAGAACAAATGGTTTCATACTTTGCACACTGATGATGAGTTACCACAAAACGAAACCTACTAAGCTATTCTTGCAAGTACGCATAATATGAAAATATCCACAAGTTTCTTTCCTAATTTGCCTCATATTGACTTCCTGCATAATTTGGAACTTGAAGTCTTTAATAAAATAAAATTAAATTATGCACTTGATGGTTCCCAAATTGGGAAGGGGGAAGCTGTAAACAGATTGATGGCAAGATTAGTTATTCAGCCGAGTTGTGCAATTGGTGATGCTGAGGTCAGAGAACTGATCTGGAAATGTAACAGCATTGTGTGCACAGACAACACAGACGTAGTGAGTATACATCAAAGAACTGGTCACTCATACAAACAGTATCCCACCTTTGACCGCATGAAAAGAACAAGAGAAAGAAAGAACTATTGGAATTGTGTTCTAACTTGCTACGAAATAAATTCTCACATTGGAAGAAATGGGACCGTAGCGAAGCAAATGCAAGGTAAGTGAAGTGTACAACAGGCCTGTCGCAGCTGCGAGCATGAGGGCAGGTATTAGGTACACAATGTGACCATACAACAAAATAAAGCACCCTTGTGCAGAAGTTTTAGTCAATCAAACTTTGCCGCCAGCAGCATCGTATCGTATTCTCCAGGCGCCCGTTACTGTGGCTGCTACTGACTACTCACCATAGTGCTTGGTGCTGTCGTGGTACATGAAACGTCCAACATGGAGACACGAATGCAGTGCCATTGTTTACTCCAATGAATCCTACTTCTGCTTGCATCACCACAATGATCGCGCCTGTGTCTGATGACATCTGCGTAAACCTGTTTGAGTCTTACATTATGCTCCGTCATACCGCCTAGCGAGTTATTGTAGAGGGTGACATTGTATTTCAGTCCAGCTTGCGTCTAATCTGCATGTCTGATACCCTTACCAGCAACCATTACACAGTGGAACTGCTAAAGAGTGTGCTGTTGTTGCCCTTTATCATCAAGGTCGGCCTGGGGAACCGTATGTGCTCGACTTCATTTGGCACTTATTGTCCGAAAGCTAAGAGTACGGTCGTCGTGTCACGCTGTTTCCGTTACCTACACAATCTCAGAATCTCTTCTATCGATAATGTGTGGATCGTGGCCGGATGACGACTGGTGGCCTTCACATGTACATTTGAAAAAAAAAAAAAAAAAAAATCGGGATCCAATCTGGATCGCCAGGTGGGTGGCGACTGTCTGACCATTTCACCGCCACGACCCCCATGTCATCTGTGTATGGTGGGTATTCTGTCCAATAAATTTGGTTGTGATAGACCATGCTGTTGGAGTTGCAAATTTAATTGTTTACCGCGTATTGCCATAACTCAGTGGTCCGGAATGCGTAATTTGCAGCAAAGTAAATTAAAAGTGTGCAAGTTCCCAAAACGATCATTTTTGTCGCATAAAGAAACGTACCGACTGCCACATTTTCTCGGGGACATTTTTCACGAAAATTCAGAACTGCTAATCACAACACTAGAAGTAGCGGGACAGCGCTAGATGCTAACGCTACCTTCTTGGCAGCCTGTTGGAAACCAAGGAGGATCTGGAGTGACTAGCCGAAGATGTCCAGTTTAGTGTGTTCAGTAAACAATCGTGCCTACACGCATGGGCCTCTCTGGAGGGGAGGGGGGGGGATGGAGGGGACACAGGGACATATTGAGATTTTGAGTTATACAATCTTATAATATATCAAAATTGTTCAAGTGAAGGTATTGCGTGTGATTTATATATTGTTAACTTGAATAATAATACACGTAAAAGATAATTATTTCTGTGCTCAACCTGTTTGAAAGAGAAATTTATTTATTAAACATTCTATTAGCATATTTGTGCTTCTATTCGCTAAATATTTTACGTCCCATGTCTCCCCATAAATTTACTTACCTGAGAGGCCATGTCTAGCTACGCTCACGGAAAATGACGCCGCATCTTGAAAGAGGGACGCAGGAAGGTAATCATACACTGGTAAGCTAGGTTAGTTATTTAATACTGAATAAATCTACTTCGACAAGATAGGTGCGCTGTTAGCGCAGTTTATATTTGTTTCTACTGATATTTGATGGAAATCCCAGCCATGCTCAATACCTTTAATTCACGTGAACGTAAGATCACCCAAACTTATTCCTACACTGTAACTCAGCCCATCAGTTCGGCGGTGTTTCGCAGGAACGTATCCTAGGGAGTGGGGGAGTTATTTTAATAAATAAATATATATATGTATGTATATATATATATTTTTTTTTAATGTTGGAAACCACGTGGAGATAAATTACAATTTCTGCGCACAGCGATTAGTGTTATCGAGATCTTTAACCTGTGAATAAACCACACTTTAAAATGCTCCCCTTCATGGAAATAACAGGGGTAGCCTTATTGATCACAACTTTTGTGCCGTTCGGTTTTGCTTTCCTGAACAGTACATTATAAGTAACAAAAAAAGGTCCTCTTGTTGCAAGTCGCTAGAACGCACCGTTTACGAGAGAAAAAACCATACAACTAGTCCGTGGCTGCAATACACTGCATGTGAGGTGAGCACTACAACCTGTACGCGTATAGCATCGTAGGCACACGAACTTCGGTTACTTGTTGCATAAATTCACACCTGAAATGCGCCAGAGATGAAGGTATGTTCTGGGCACAGGTGTGTGTGGAGCTGTAGAATTTAAGTTTTATTTGTTGAGGTCTCCTTGACTTAAATTTTAGACACACTTTCAAAGAACTGCAACACAAGGTGCACTTTTCTGATTACAAAATGCATTCACCAGCATTCTGTGCGTACTCCATTGCGAGTGTAGCAGTTGCCACAGTGCATTTTATTGTAGATGGTGATATTTTTTTGTAGTGGAGCTGAACGTTTCGTTGACAACCAAGTTGATTAGAGATATTAGGAAACTGAAAAGGAATCGGCTATGGTCTTTGTTAAGGATCTATTCAGGCATTCGCTTGGATATTTTTATTGTTTTCAAAGAAGTAATACACACAAAACAATTCACATAACCTTCATGGAATACTTTAATGATAAACTGTTTTGATAACGCAAAAATATTTGTTAGGGTGCACTTGGTTGCCTGCCAGGTAAGCAACCCGCGTTGCAAGGCTGGTATACGGCGCGCATCTTTCACGAAGCACGGCTAGCATGTGTGTGTGTCAGGGTGGCATTGCACTGTAGGTGCGCAACACAGAGAGACGGTACATGTACGCAGAAATGGCAGATATGCATCTCATGTATGGTGCTGCTGGTGGTAACGCAAGAGGAGCACAGCGTCTGTATGTACTGACATTTCCAAACAAACGCTGTCCAGGGCATCGCATGTTCTCGTCTGTGGGCAGACGGTTACGCGAGACTGGAACATTTACAGCGAACGGGTATCACACCGGCGTGAGACGTAACATGAGAACAGTAAGGTTTGTGGAGGAACTGAGGAAGTGTTGGAACGCGTCGCGTATTTGCCAGTAGCACGCGTAGAATCGCTCGGACAATGCATTCGAGCTACCAATGTGTGCGGAGGGCCAGTGGCGCGGAAACAGGGAAGGGGGGTACAGGTACCCTCCACCCCCCAATTTAGAGGTGGGATACGATATATAATTTGTACCCCCCTGAATGTGTGTTACTGAAAAGCAATTTAAATATGAGATAAGAACTTACTTGGTATCTTTCATTCATTTTAGAGACTGTTCACGTCCCTACCCGTACTCTACTTTCAAATCAAAATGTATCCTATTGACTATGGTGTAAATGTACACCCACCACGGGGGAAATGAGAAAGGGTGGAGTTATAACTTATATGTAGACCATCTTCTACGTTAAGGGAGAACTGATTTCAGTGACTTCTATGAGTTTTTTCGTTGCACACGCATACGCAGTGTTTAATAGAGAGTGGCAAAACGTAGTCTTAGGCCACATGCTCCATGTAACGTCGAAAACCTTCATGATAACAAATAAAGTAAATAAAATATTCATTCTCGAGATATATAAAGGTTATACGACAGCACATCTCGATAGAATCGCATACTGTAACCCCGCTTTAAATGATTTATCGCTTGTCGTACTTGTTTTTCCGATCGTCCGTTTTGTAAGTTTACGAACTAATTCCTCCCCGCGAAAAAAAGTTATTTTATCCAGTAAATAACGCATTCTACTTTTCTTTAGATATTTCCATACGCATTATTCTGAAGTAAATACCACCTCGATATCTAAACTGATTAGATGCATATAATTGGCCAATCGTAAACAAATTTGACGTCTTTAGTTCCTTTAGAGGTCGAATTTCGAAGAATCTTAGACATTTGTATAAGTATTCAACTAAACTGAAAATAACAGAAAGAGAGTGAGAGATTTTGGTTAGATATCTAGGTCAATAGTGCTAGTGAGGCGTGACATGAGGTAAGTATGGAGCAGTGCCGGAAAGATTAGGGCAGGGGAAACGGGAGATCCCCGATAAAACCCGCCGACCAATGGTATCGTCCGGCACAATCCCCACACGCGAAAACCCGTGGTCCCACCCCACCAGGATTCGAACCCGGATCGCCTTGGTGGGAGACGAATAGTCGGAACGCTCGGCCAACGGAAAATTAAGACAACACGCTGTCACAGCTAAACGACGATCCATTGAAAAAAACACATATCAACATAGTTCGTATTTAGAAAAATCCTGAAATATATTTACAACCGTTTACGTACTCATCACGGAGCGAAAAGTAGAGTGTGTACCTCGAATGACTGAGCGAGGCGGCGCAACGATATCATGTTGGACTCGCATTCAGGAGGATTTGGGTATCGAACCGGCCATCCTGATTTCAATTTTACATGCTTTCCCTAAATAGCTCCAGGCGAATTCTGGGATGGTTTCTTAACAAAGACTATCATGTACCAAGTCCCGTGGCGCCGTCTCTAATGACCTCGCTGTCGACGGAACGTTAAGCCTACTTATCTACCTATCTGTATCTTCAATTATTCGAACGATATCAAGGATATTTCTAAAACACTTTCCACGCCTTTTTATCCTCTTAGAGACTGAATTTAGAAATACCCTTGAAATATTAGAATATTTTATATGTGCCCCATATACTTGAAGAACACAACGATAGCCCGCTTGTTCCAAGATATACAAACGATTAATTGAAAGCATTGGTTTTTTCCCGAGTTATCTGGAACATATTTGCAGAATAGATTTTTAATCGTGTAAATGGCTCTAAAATTTAATATTAGTTTAGTTTTTAGCCGTGGGCGAAAGCCGTAGGTAATTTCTAATAGGGGAAGAAAAACTCGAAAGCATGCACGCAGCACATACTAGACAAGACGCACACGGTTATACGGTACATCACACATTGATATCTTCAGTGCGAGTATTCCTCATATGAGGAACTACAGGAACTTGTGGGCTTATGAGAATCGTTTTTCCGCGTAATTAGGGAAGATGGAACCGATGCTCATATCCCGACACAGGATCCAAAGAACTGCGCCCGGTCTCGTATCGACACTTGGCAGTACAGATGTAGGAAACTGTTCTTAAAAGTGCATCGTTTGGTTTCTTCGCATATGTAGCATAGGCGTCATTCGGGGGTGGCAAGGGGTGGCATTTGCCACCCCAAAATTGTCTTGATATAAAATAGACCGCAGACTTTCGCGGCCGTTGTCTGCATTTTCTTGGCTTGTGGGTGTGAGCCGCGTCTGGAGATGGTCTTTCGACGTTTCGGCAGCCGTTGCAGCTGCCGCATCATCAGGTAGTCGGAGTCGGAGACCAACTGTGTTGATATAGATCATAAAATTCTCATTCTGAGCATAGGTATACAACTTTACTTGTGCATTTCCCATTACAATGTTTTTTTTTTTTTTTTTTAATTTAGGTGATAACAAAAAATAACTAAAACAAAAGTGTATACATAATTTTGACGGAAGCAGTTCAATTCCACCCCTCTCCCACTTTTTTTCAAATCTTTAAAACTGGTAATCCTTGCCACCCCAATCAAAATGCTCAAATTAAGCCCATGCATTATAAAAGTATGTATGAACTGTGCTAACAAGTATCAACCGATGGCTGCCTAATGGACTTGTGACATTGTTTCGCAGTATATTGAGGCACTTGCGAATAAATGTTTTAGAGTATTGGATTCGTATTGAATTTACTGTTCCAGAAAGTACGTCACTGTCGCTTTAATACAGCTGAGTTAATGTAAACAGTTGATTTGAAAGTTTGCATATTAAATCAAAATAGCAATTGCAGTTTTCACCTTTGCAAGTTCGTCTGATACTGCAGGGCACAGATATCCATCGGTGTCATAAATTATGGTTAGGTTTAAAAATATGTATTCTATCCAATTTGTTACACAAGATAGCCTATCTGGGGCTGCGGTGGCCGAATGGGGTCCGACCGCTTGGCTCAGTGGTTAGCGCTCCTGGCTGCTGAGGCAAGGGTTCCGGGTTCGATTCCCGGCCGGGGAGGTGACATTTACAACCACCTCCTCGGGTTCAGGACTGGGTGTTTGTGTTCGTCTGTGTGCTAAAAGACACCTTGCCAATACAAAGCGACAACTACACGATACAAAGCTACTCGGGAAATGCATTGATTAACTTAAAAGGTGGGGGGGGGGGTGTTTGGTGCAGTGGCGAGGTGTTAGCCTTGCTATTGTACCAAACATTTTAATTTAAAAAAAAATTGTCAGACCGTTCGCCTTCTACCACGACGATCCGGGTTCGATTTCCGGCGGAGTCGGTCCCAGATTTTCTCATGTGGGAATCGTGCCGCTGGTCGGCGAGTTTTCTCGGTGATCTCTTGTTTCCCCCGCCCTCTCATTCCGCCGCTGCTCCATGCTCACATCATGTCACATTTCACCAACGCTGAAGACTTCAATGTTGAACACTGATCAAAATCTCTCATTCGCAAGAAACGTGTAGGAGGCCGTTGTGGTGTCTTAGCTAAAACACTCGCTGTTCATCTTTTTCAGGACAAAGGGGGGCCAAGATTTTTTAATACTTTGGTCTTCAACCTTAACCGAGGAAGGTTCCGACACCTTTGTAGGATACACCAAGAATACCTGCAACTTTCGTCACGTTTCCCACGTACAAAAATCGAGAGCGACTCCAACTAGTATTATTTATTCATTCATATCACCCATTGTATTGCAATAACATTACATCGTACGTTACATTTGTATGGGAGGGGAGGTGTGGAGTTTACTACACCATCCTTTCCTCCCGTTCTGAACACCCTGTCATCAATTTTCATTGTAAAGTGAGCATTTTAATTTATTTTTTTCATTTCAACCAATTTCGTGTACTTCCATCCCTTCTTAATATAAACGTAGAAGTATAAGGAATGACACCAAGTATAGGTTTCACTGTTATAAAATATAACTTCTGAATATACAAACAAATTATTTGTATTCTTGACAAGACGATCTCCAGTAGTTCTGACTTTACCGTGAACATACTACACGAGTTTTTAAACTTGGCAGTTAACAGAAAAAGCGTCTATAGGACAAAAACTTAAACTGTATTATCTCTCTTTTAAGTTTGTAGAGATGCCATAGTTGTGAATTGTACAGCTGAAATCACTGACCACTTCGTTCAACGTTTACTCACTTCCAATTAGATGAACTTTGCTGTTCGAACGAGACAAAACTTCTCAGCGGGTGTGACAAATGTCTTGTATAGCCCAGTGTTTGTGAGTTCTAGAGTCTAGTATTTGCCATTGTCTGCGGAACCCCGTGTACCAGAATTTCATGATAGATGAAATACAAAGATAAAAAATTAACACGCTGTTAGCGACGTCGGTTCCGTTAAAATTAATTATTTTATATTTGTGCCAATCACCGTAGACCTTTTATGCATCAGATAACACGCCAGTTCCCCGAACAAAATAAATTTTGGCCCCATACTTTTTTTAAGCACTCATCAGTCACAAAACGGTTATTACTGTGTAGCCGAAAAAATTTAATTAACTTGCTGACACAAGATAATTCATATTGATACTAAATTATATGATCAACTTCAAGACACCTTTGGAATTTCAAAGGGATACATTTTTGTATTTTTTTTTTAATTTGATAAAAAAAAGTAAATGTTTGCATAACTAAGGTTAATTATACTACAGATTAGAAAGATGTGTTTTCTAACGGGAGAGTTTGGCAGAGGCAACATTTCTGCCGCTAGTTTCGCTGTTATCGCCAAGAGACCAGAAAAAATGAAACTGTAGTAAGATTACATTTAAATAGGCTTGAAAATGACAGAAGTATTTAGTTTTATAGTGAAAACAAACCTATTTCACGTTTTAAATTATCAATTTTGTGTAACTTAAAATTGAATCCGTATTTTTTAAATGGCGTAGGTGAGCAAAACTAAACTATTTAAAATCACAACAAAACTTCATATACTTTTTAATAAATTCTTTATTTGTACCTTGGGTAGTGTTGTGAAATAACATGTTATATCTTAACGTGGTCCACGCCGTGAAATACGAATTTGATATTAATTTACAGAAATAAGGACAAATTAAAATTGCACAGGTAAGTCGTACGCCCTTAAAAAACTGAATGTTAGGAAAGTAACGTGTACATACAAATGTTTTAAAAGGTAATTATTAACTACAGACATGTATTGACATGTCTTTAAAGGAAAAATTAACACACAATATTATTCATTACAATAAATCTACCTGTGCCCTTAAATAAATGTACATGTCTGTTAACATTACTTTTGACCTTATTAATCGTCTTCCCCTTCATAACCACTATCAAAATACTATTTATATATTATGTACATACATGTATATGACTTTAAAGGAAACTTGCAAGTGAATCCAGGATGTTTGGGTGGAACTTCGTTTCCTTTGTAGTTTATGCACGATTGTCCTGTTCTACGAGCTTGTTTTGAAGTGATCTTTGAACGATTTTTGCAGTGGGTTCGTATTATGAACGGTGCAGGTGCCCGCAGTGGCGTAGGTAAACAAAATTGTTATGTTTGTAATACGGACTCATTACAAGAATTGTTCAAAGATTACATCAATCTAGGAAATAAAATGTTACTTTTAGCCCAGTGCTCCAAAAACTTGACTTTTCTGTATAACGATCGCTCTAATGGAATCATTCCAAAAGGCCTTAATCACATACCTGTCAACAGCAAACAGGCTCAAATAATTGCATCTAAAGCCAGCCAAAAATGGCTGCTAAATAGCGAAATTTTGGAAATTCAACTTGAAATACAGTCCATACTTAGTTCCGAAGATTTGAAAAGCCCGCAATGGCATACGTACAAAAACTGTATGTTTAGAGCTTCTTCGATCTTCTTACCCTTATACGAAGAAAGATCACTTATTTTCGTTTTAAAAACGTTGATTACGCCCTTTCAAAAAACACCGATTCAATTCAGGAAAGCTCTGTGATTGGCCAGTTTGCACACTTTAGCGATACCAGCGCTCTAGCGGCAGAAATTTTCCCTGTGACAAACTTTTATCATTGATCTTTCTAACCTGTAGTAGAATTAACCTTAGCATAACTTTGAGCTGTGGCCGTTACTGACATTTTCAAAACTAACATTCGTTAAACACCGACTTTCAGTCCTCGTAAGAAATGTTCTTGGAGCAGCTGTAGCTATTACAATTCGTACACTGCTGACAAAATGCGTTCGTTATCAGAATTTCTTATATATAGCATATTATTACTAATCACGACGTAAAATTTCAGCCGTGCGCAGTCTGATTGAAACACAAAACCACGTAGGCCTAGTATAATAAAGCGCACAGCCGTATACGTAAACGGCTACAAAATAAAAAATTGTCTTTGTAGTTTGTACAAGGAAGCTTTTACTAATCATTTTCAATTTTTTTATATATTGTGGCGAAAACGAGACACGACTTTTGTTCTGACAAACTATTAATTAAATATTCAGTAGTGAAACTCTACATTAGGCCTACTACTGTTTTATGTGTCCATTTATTTGGGATTTATTTTGATGTGAAATCATAAAAATATATTTAAAATTACATAAAATTAGAAAGATCAATTTTAAAAGTTTGGCACAGGGAAAATTTCTGCCGCTTGAGCGCTGGTATCGCTAACGTGTGCAAAATGACCAATCATAGGGTTTTTATGAATATAAAGTTACAATAAATTGATATTTTAAAAGACGAAATTGGTTTGTTTCTCACTTTAAAATTAAACTAAATAACTTCTCCCATTGCTAAGCCAAGTTAAATTTAATTTTACTTTGGTTTTGTATTTTATCAGATCCGTAAGCGATAGCAGCGCAGCTAGCGGCAGAATTTTTCACTGTGCCAAATTCTCCCATAAGAAACACGTTTTCTTTCCAATCTGTTGTAGAATATTAAATCTTATTAGCACTGGCTTAAATACTATTGCGATCACGATGTACTGTTGCGACCGGAAAGCTATAATTTCCGTTATAATATTTATTTCAGAAATAAAATTTTTAAAACTGCCACTCTCTCCCTCTTTCCTCCTAGCAAATTAGTTTTTTTTTACTTTATTGCATTGTATGGGATATGTCATAGAGGTAATATATATTTACTCTAAGGGATATGTCTTAGAGTAACTATAGGGTAGAGGGAGTATCCTCTATACAGCTGCATACGAAATTGTGTGTTCAACACGTCACGTGACTTTAGTGAAATATGCGCGGGAGGTTTGAAATAACATTGAGAAAAAAGATAATAATTGCTTAGTAATCACAACTATGTTGGGTTATTTTGGTTCCTTAAGAGTTTATGAACTAAGGAGAGTATAATACCATTTTATCGCATAGTATAATTGCGTAGACATTTCAGAACGACAAATGTAAACAATGTCGCCATATACCTGTTTTCCTTAACACAGCTAAAAAGTAAATATTAGATACGTACTTACTATAAGGTTTTGAACCGAGATCTCGGTGACACCACATGACTAAATATATATTCTGGAAGGTACGGCATGAGTTTCAAACAACACGACTGCATTTTACGACGAGAAAATATAAAAAAACAACACCAAACTCTCGAGACCATGTTGGACACACATTTGTGACGTCATGCTCCCTCTACATATATTAACTCTATGGGATATGTACTTAGAGTACTTAGAGTAAATATATTACCTCTATGGTTAACATTTTAATTTGAAATATTCGAGAAACTCCTGCCAAATACAGCGATTGTTGTGACTTCCATTTCCTCTTACCAACATGTCCGAAAAACGTTCTAGCTCCATTTCCCTCTTTCTCCCACCACACTTCTAAAAAAAGCATGGTCTACGAGTCGGCTGTGTACGGTCCATTCACGCAAAAATTGAGCACTTTCTAAAGCTCTCAACGACATTAATTGTTTATAAATATAATTTTTGCAACCTTAATCGTTAAATTTTGAGAGCTGTGTAATTTTTTAGCGTGGTATCCCTGATAGATTTAAATTATTTAATGACGGTGGCTTGTCGTTGCCTAAGGCCTAAGTTCTTCAGTAGCCGCCGTCGTGGACGGTTCTGTTTTTTGGGTCCTGTGTCGGGAATTCGGCACATTACGTGTTTGTGATGTCATGGAAGTTTCTAGAGTTTGATAGTGTTTTCTCTTAATGGATATTGGTTATATTTATTGACTTGTTTCGTTTATTGATTGGAGTTATTGGCCGTGGGCGAAAGCTAGAGGCCACTTTTCACGTAAAAAAAAAAAAAAGTTGCCTAAGGCCGAGGTCGTTGCTTGTTGTAATGTAACTGCATACTTTGCAGAAGTCTAGGCCTGAAAAATTTAAAAACTTGTCACATTGTCATTTGCAGCTTACGGTCAGTAGTCCTCGGCGGGGCGGTCCCCGACTCATATAGTCTCTGCAGTATTTGCCTGAGTCATTGTGGTTGGCTGGGGGAAAATGTAGCCACCCAGCCTGGTGCTCGGAGAAATACGCGCTTGAGTCATCACCTAGGTTCGCTGCAGTTATCTGGGACCTGCAGTGCTTGCCGTCAACATTCTCCTGGTGGATACACTACGAGCACGAGCTAGGAGAGGGCGCAGATTATTGCGTGGTAGCGGAGAAACTTCTTCGTCTGCCTATCTGCTAAGAAAACTGTGAGTTCTTGTTTGTGTTAGCATTAAGGTCGTTATCTTTTATTTCTAGTGTTTTTAGATCTAATATTTTTTCTCTTGACTGAAAAGGGAGACCGACATCATAGAACGGTTTTGTCTGTATTGTTAAAAATTGTTTGTACTACGTTGCCTGATTTTCTTTTCTTTAAACAAAAGTTACATTATTTAAACTAAGAATATTTCTGTAACCAGAAATATGTTGACTAAATCAAGCAAGACGGTTTTCTAGTTGGAGAAATTATCTAAGTTAAAAAGAAAAAAATATTAACAAATTTACTTGATGGTTTTTACGTTCGTTCTCTTTCGTTTATTTTATACAGAAATAATTATTGCAAACTTGTAGAAATTGGAAATAGTGTGCTTTATGGTAACGATGTCTGCTGTTCAAACTCGTCTCGAATCAGCATAAGAATATGTATTTTGTTTCCCTACTTCTTTACCCATGTTCGCCATTAAGTTCGTTACAATTTAAAGCATGCGTTTACCTTTGTTTGTCTTGGTCGAGGTAAGTTTATCAAAATTTTGTCATATTTCTGAAAGTTCTTTTAGAAACTGAAAATGTGTGTTATTATTACCAGCGTTAATGTTGTTAGTATTTAAACTTTAGAAATATTGTAACACGAAATTACCTGCACGTGCTTTTTGAGTCTCTAACGTGAAAATGTCCCGTCGCCTGAAGTAATGTTTGCATACTATTCCCAGTTCGGGAATTTAGTGTAGAAGTGCGTATCACATAAGAGCGCTACGTTGGTTACTACGGAAACTTGATATTTGTAAAGTGCCTCTATTTTGCTTATTTCTCACGAGTTAGCAGTCATTTTTACTGTTGCAGATAGTAATTTCGGTGTTTTTCGCGCACAACGTGGCAACACAGCACGGAGATTACCCCCCCCCCCTTGCGTATTATTATCCACGTATTATGTTAACTTATGTATGTTACGTTGATTAAACGTAGAAAAATTAAATGTTTGGACTGCTCGGGGTAAGGTTAATTCTACTACAGGTTATAAAGATCAATGTTATAAGTTTGGCACAGAGAAAATTTCTGCCACTTGAGCGCTGGTATCGCTAGTGCACCAAACTGACCAATCACAGAGCTTTCCTGAATATCTCAGATTTATTAAGTTGATAATTTAAAACGCAAAATTAGTTTCTTTTCACTTTAAAATTAAATTAAATTACAAATATAATTTCCAAGTTTATTTAAATTTAATTCTACTACGGTTTCGTATTTATCTGGTCTCTTAGCGGTCGAAGCGAAACTTGTGGCAGAAATTTTCCCTGTGCCAAGCTCTCCCATAAGAAAACGTATTTTCTTTCTAACCTGTAGTAGAATTAACCTTAGCCAAACTTATAACATTGATCTTTCTAACCGGTAGTAGAATTAGCCTTACTCGGGGTTTGAGTCTGCGCCCATAATAGTATTATGATGGTCAAAACAGCGGTTGTAAGTATCTACGGAAGAAGACTAGCTCCGAGCTGTGTTGCCACATCGTGCACGTAAAATGTCATCGTCATTTTCGTGTCCAGTTTAGTTTGGTTTTCGCGTGGTATGCGTATTATACGACTTTCTGTACACTCTTTATATAGCACGAGATGACATCAGCAGTTATTTTGCAATAAGACCTTGGTCTTGGGCGTTTATGTCTAGATAAATATCGTATGGGGACCGTACCCGAGATCAGGGTATCTCATCCCGAGAGCAGAATATTGACTGAGGACCCGTAGACGTCTGCCTTAACATAACTATGGCATACGATGAAGTGACAAGGCGGAGTGCGGAGGGGAGTACCCCGAGAAAACCCACAACAAAGTCCGCCACATTTCACACGTGAAAAAAGCCGGGGGTCGACTTACGAATATGTGGAGGGGGGCCTTTAACCATTGCGCCAACCTTAACCCTACACTTGTGAACACTAGCATAGTCAACAATGCTATAGGCTGTTCACTGTAAATGAGCACTCAGCAGAACTTGTAATTAAATAAAAATATGTTCTATTGGGCCAACATACCTTAACTTTTGAGAGTGTTGAAACGTTTACACTGGTTTATAGTTACATAGAAGTTTTTATTTTCAAAAATTGTAAAAATAACAGCAGAACGGCCGAAAGAAAACTTTGTGCAGTGCTCACTGTATCGTGAACGGCCTATGTCAAGCAGATCTAACAATGCTGTAGTGTTTTCCTCTTTTTGGTTGATAGTCCCCTGAAATAACTACCGTTGTTGGAATAGCGACGCTGTTTTGACGCAAGAAGCATTCAAGGAAAGCGTGCAGCAAAGTTTGCATATTCTGTTGGCGCATAATGATTGTGGTTCACATGTCCGACGCTAATGTCAATGGGGATATTTGGTACTAAAAGGTATCTGAGATGTCAGTTTTACCGTATGTATAGTAAATTTTGTCTTTTATCGTGACTGACTTAACGCAGTGTAAACCGTACGTGTTCCTCAGTACTGTCCGAATTGACTGCAGTTAGATCTGGAGATACTCAACTGGCCGTGTTGTATAATTTCATTGCTGGCTTTTATACACGATACATGTGTTTTCACACAGCTCTTCCTTCAATTGCCGCTTGGCCGTTATATAGTCCCGTTTATACCAACAATAGCTAATATCGTGTGTTTTTAAAATGTTTAAAAATGCTCCAAAATTGTTGCTAACATGTTTTTAACATTGTTGCCTACATTCTGTAATTGTCAACATTTACAAAGAAGTGTTAATGACATTTGTCAACATTTTGTGGAAACCTTTTGCTGTCAGCAAAATTTGTAAATTTTCGAAACATGTTAATAACTTTACCGCCAACATTATTTTCCAGACCCATTCTAGACTGATCCATATCAAAATATTTTGGTAAAAAAGTTACTAGCAGTGATCAATAATATTGGATTCATTTTTTTAAACAACAATGTTATCAACAATGTCCATTCATCAGTCGTATTATTTTGTTGGTAAATTTGTATTTTCAAAATTTATTGGTAAAATTTTGTAATTAAAATCTGTTCATGAATTTATTCGTTGTAATCTGGCCATTACTTAACGTGTCAGTCTTGGATCGGACCCATCAGGTAGAAACAAGACTCGACCTAGGAATTCACTGAGTTCCAAAGATACAATGTTCCCGTTGAAACGTTCTGGAATACCGCCTCAAGGACCTGGTGCGATGTGTTAGCTATGAGACGTGTAACGAAATACCACGTGTCCGCATTGTTTGTCATCGATATAGCTCGATGTCAATGTGATTCAAGATAATCTGCAGCCAGTGCAGTGGTTTGTAAATTTATCGCTACATATTGTGTAATTCTGGTTTCTGGTTCAGGGGCGTCATTTGGGGCTACAGGGGGTGGCAAATGCCCCCTCCCTGAATTTGGAATTTTTGTGTATAAATATATTTTTTGTATTTTTAAATGTAATTAATGCTAACTTAAGGACATAGAACTTATTTTTTATTATTAAAGTATCTAATTTATATATGCTTAATTAATAAAAAAAGATGCAACAAGGTCACTGTCGTCAGAAAACAAAATCTTGCCCCCTCCCCCTGGAAAAACCTGAAATGACGCCCCTATGGTTGTGAGATATAAGTTTCCTTTATCGCATATTTGCAAACACGAGTAGACGTTGTTCGTGAAAACGTCTACAGACAGCCTCAGCATGTAAAAGAACTGGAATGTAATAAATATGTAGAGGAATAAGGGTGTTAAATAGTTCAGATCAGCGCTAAGTCATATCAATACAGGGTGAAGTGTAACTTGAGTGTAGGAAGTAAGGTGACAGCTATGTAGCTACTAAGGTACACAGTTGGTAGCCAGAGTTTCCACACTATATTTAGTTATATCAGGGCAGCGTGGGAGGATATGAGGAACGCGGGATATTTTTGTACACGGGGGCCCTGCGAACTGCTCTCTCCTGCCTGTAACAACTCCAGGGACACTCCCCACAGTAGTCACGGTCCCGTCAGTTCCTCGTGCAGCTGCTGACTCCGTCCTCTCTGCGCCCTGCCCGCCTGCGAGTGACGCTCGTTACTTGGAACTTTATCGTCGCTAGTCGTGGCTTTTACTGCCTTGTCTACGTGACTGTCGGCACATTTCTCACCTGCACAGCTCGGCCGCCGTCAAGCTAACGCGGGTACACAGGTAAATCTGTGTGAAGTAATATACTTAACACAACGCTGTCGTTAGTCATTACAAACAATAACTTTCAACATTCTTCGCGTCAGTGAAGTCGAATTGTTTATTACGACTCACTTTCACTTAATAATGTTGGTGCTGTTTCTTTGTCACCCAGATTTATTTTGTCCGCGTACATCACTATATATATATATATATATATATATATATATATATATATATATATATATATATATATATATATATATTTTTTTTTTTTTTTTTGACACACGCACACCGTGCGGGGTGACTTTTTGGGACACTTAAAAAATATATTTTCGCATCTATGGTAGCCCCGAGTAAAAAATATTTGCAATCAATTCAAAATAATAACAGTCCACGTCAAATTTACTTAATATTTATTGACAGTTGATACATGCCGGAAAATAAAAATATTTTAAGTGTATCCCAGTCAACCCGTTTCCTATGTATATACCTATCTATCTTATATATATATAAATATATATATATATATATATAATATATATGATACACACAGCATTACACAATTTAGGTCTTATATCAAATAAGTGCTCACCGTAAGGCAATTGTTGAATTGTTTCACTATATAGTCTCTGTATGTTTATTTAAAGACCGCACAACTTAATTCTAAACACTCCCGAAGTTCACCTTAAAAATACAGACAAAATGGATTAATCACGCCTACGAAAAATGCTCTAAACAATTTTTCGTAAATATCAGGCTGTAAGGTTCGAATGACTGTATAATTAAAATTGTCAAGTTAAACTTTGGATACGTTTAGAACAATTTATACTTTATAATGGCAACTAGATGTAAACTCTGATTACGTTTCCGTGTGGACATTCAGTGTTTGCAATTTATTTTAAGCAATTTTTTTACTAAATGTTGCCATATCCGGAGAAAAAGTAATTTTTTGAAAGTGTCTTACCCCATATGGCTCAAGTTACTCGGACCGTTTTACTGAAGACTAGCAATACTGGCATCTATATTATTTTATGTGATGTGCACATATCATATGACGGCGCAGAAATACTATAAACTTACTTAGTTTCAATTTATTATTTTAGGCAACATATTATCTTGTACTTAAGCGTAGAAGCTATTCAACATTTTGTTCATTTTTCTATTAGTCATCAGTATGCGTATGGCTTAATATAATTTTTTTTATTAGAATTTAATCATGGAGTTATCAATTTTTTAATTTTAATTTCGTGCAGAAAATAACTTCCACTGAAAGAATTCTGCCATTTTAAGTGAATTTTTGCTAAGTGTTTTCCGTGTTCTAAATTAATTATAAAGCCGTTTGTCCTCTTGTGCTTCGCTTCCCGTGTTTCATAATTCTGCACCTCGTTTTCACTTTTCCGCAAAGAAGATTTTAATTATAAGAACTAGAATTAGAGACATCATGCGCCGTTTCGATGCGCACTTGTTTGCTTACATTTCTCGTGGTGCCTAGAAGCCAAATTATCCTCGGAACGAATGCATATTAGACGCCTAGCATCACTTTATGATAAGCGGAAGAATGTCAACTGGTGTGGGCGGTTTTTCTTGGACGCATGCGCCGTTTCAGGTATGTAGAGCTATTTACGTTGACTTCTGAGAGACTTAAAAAGAATGACAAGATGAGATGTGTAAGCATCGAATGACGTAACCATTTTTTCCTTGAAAAATTTCTCGGTTGCAGCAAATTATTGCTTTTTGTTTTGTGTCGGCATAGTAAGCGAAAAATCACCATCGCACGTAGACTAGCTGTACAGGTAACAAACGGCTTGCGATAGCATAACCTTACTGAATGTCATGTCTGCGCGCGCAACAGCGATATTGATTGAAGGTCTCACTTCGGTCTCATTTTGTACAGAACGTGCGCTTTTGCGCAGCACACCTATTGAAGGAGACTTAAATTCTGACTATATTGTGTATGCCCATTGTAATATTTAATTTAAAGTAATTATGTGTTCTTAGAAGTGATATAAAGCGAACAAAGTTTTCTATAAACAGCATGTCGTCTTGCCTGGACATAGTTGTTTGTGGAAATTGTTCATCGTAAATTTGTTTGAAACCAAGAGGTCTGTACACGTTTTATTATATTTTTAAAAACAAATTAAATGTAAACGTAGTTTGCAAAACTACGCAAACGGAATCGCGGGGAAGTGTTTCGAAATGTTGAGGACTGTTTGAAGAAAGTTTATATTGACAAGTGTCTTTTGGACATGCTGTATACTGCGCAGGCCAACACTTGAGAAGTCAGTGAAGTTGAAGGTGGTTCTACGAAGGTTTGTACACATGGTCACTGTTGTCCATAAACATTGTTTTCGCCATAACAGCCAATGTAATTTTGAAGAGCAATTGAGTTGAGATGATTTATCGAATGAGAAACATGCCATGTTTGTCTTTGTCTAACTTCATTGGAGAGTATCTGGACATCATCGATGTATGTGTTTGTGTGTAGGTATACTCTCTCTCTCTCTCTCTATATATATATATATATATATATATATATATATATATATATATATATAGCTCAGACCGCTAGACCTAGAAGCTTGAAATTTTCAACGTAGCTTCCCCTCACGGCGTAGGCACCCACTAATGGATTTTTCGAAAATCGAAAATTAAAGGGTTGAAAAGGAGCAAAACATGTTTTTGCGAAATTCTCGGTAACTCTCCAACCTGGTGATATATTGTTAATATTTTTACTTCAAACCATTGCCTAAGCAAAAGAATATTTCAAAATTTTTCGATTTTCCGAAATTCGAAAATTAAGAGGGTGAAACGCCGTTAATGTGTTTTCAATAAATCATCTGTTTCTCTTAAACCACTTAAGTTAAGATATCGATGTGATCTTTGCACGGAATGGTGCTCATGTAAATGTCTAAAAATCAGTTTTAGGATTTTTCAAAATTCGTTCTTGAAAGCCGGTAAAAGAATGAAACGTGTTTTCAATTAATCATAAGTAACTCCTGATCCATTTGAGATATAGAGGTGGTTTGTGCTTTAAAATGAAGCTTACTTAAATACCTAAAAAGTATATTTAGGATGCTTCAATATTCGTCCTTGAAAGCTGATAAAAAATATAACGTGTTTCCAAGTACACTTAAAAAATACTTATTAGTCACTGCAAAATATTTTGTTAAAATGGACCTTACCAAATTTTTTTTTGTTGTGGTTACAAATTTTTTTGTAGTCACTGCAAAACTTTATTGGGGACAGCAAATTTTTTTTGTAGTCACTGCAAAATAATTTGGTAAGGTCCATTTTAACAAAATATTTTGCAGTGGCTAATAATTATTTTTTTCAGTGAATCATTCGTATCTCCCAAACCATTTTAGATATCGAGGTGATTTTTGCTTTAAAATGAAGCTTACTTAAATATCTAAAAACAGCACTTGAAATTTAAAAGGGTGGAAAGCTGGAAAATAATTTTTTTGGAGATAATGAAACTAACCTGACGAGAAACCGACATGTTCTTTTCTTTAAACTTTGCGTACGTATATATATGCAAACCAATTTAAGGTAATTCACAAACTAAAGATATACGGAGAATATAGTAATACCATCAATCAATACGTAATTAAAAGTTAGTTACTCTTTTCTATAGTACACGCGGGCGAAGCCGCAACGGGACAGCTAATGCGCGCGCGCGCGCGCGCGCGCGCGCGTGTGTGTGTGTGTGTGTGTGTATATATATATATATATATATATATATATATATATATATATATATATATATATATATATGTACATATAGGCTGTGGTCGTGGGGAGGGGTAGTGAAAGAGTTTTGATGAGTGGCCTAAGCGCTCGTGAGAATGTCATGATGCGTCAATGGGAGGTAGCTACAGAATGCAAGAGCTGTAGGGACGGGAGCACACCGAGAAAACACTCTGGACAGAGATTGCGTCAGCAATGTTCTCCACCTGCATACATTGAGAGTGACCCTGACGTGAAAGAAACCTTGATCAGCTGGCACGAGGCGAGTTGTCTAACCACTAAACCTGCCTGCCATCTTCGAATTATTTAATTTTCGCTGAAGTTCCATACAGTGAGATTTATTAACGTTTATCATGACATGCCATAGATATTACCTTCTTAAAGCGTTATTAAATTTTTACATTTCTTCCATTAGTCTTTCACCAGTAACATTCCGGTGGAAGAAAGTTTTTTTTACGGGTGGTCACACTATACTAAAAGCAATAGTAGTCAAGCAATGCCAACTGTATAAAATTACAACATGATGTCGATTTCAAATTGATTTCAATTCACTTTCAGTGGTGTTCATGTAAACGGGATTTCAAATAGATTCGTGTCTCAAGGTCATTCCAGTAAACATTGGAATCGGATCAACATTGGGATGATATAATATGTAAACGCGGATCGTACTGGAAACGTATTGATAATAAATGCAGACACACACACTGTCGGAACATTTTATAACTTTTTACTCGCGCGTCTGTTTACTAGCTCATTGCACGTGATGTAATGTCGCAAAAACAGTAATATTTGATCAACAGAAGTGCTGAATTGTAATGTAAAGAGAAATACACAAACTGTTCAATGGGGAATAGGAAAATAATGGAGAAATATATAACAATTCCATTGCTGTTAACACATTTGCAGCACGAAGTATTTCCCGATTCCACATTTCAGCCAGTGGATCCAAATCGATTTCAATTCGATTTGACATTTTGCATGGAAACTAGATCGAATCCAGTCGGGATTGGATACCCAAACCGAATTGAATTCGACATGAAAACGTGGTAAATGTAAGAAAATATTCCCTCTGCCTTGTCTGAGCATAAAACATTATATAAAATGTGTAGTTAAGTTCCATTATTCCAAAATGGCAGGTACTGATTCACTTAAGGTGGCCGCCTGGTGAAGGATGTGGTTGTGTGTGAGAGGCGAAAATCAATTAGGCGCTACGAGCGACGTCGGCTGGCACAAGTATTGTGATATCGCCTCTACTGCCAGAGTCTAGGATTGTCATTAAGTATTATTTCCCTATTGGCCTCGATAAAAGCGTAGGAATCAATTGATGTTTTCAGCGTTTATTTATCTACTACACGCTCGTAAGATAACGCCTTAGGTAGCCCTAGAAGAGGAAGGCGAGCGACAGTGGCAAAGCACAAGGGGAAAGAGGGGAGTTTTCAGAAAATGTGCCGCTAGAAACTGTTTTGCAAATGGCAAAAATCGTTCACCTTTCTCGGAATGTTGCATAACTTTTCCGGCTTTGTTTTCTGGGCTACGAGTTACGTCACGAGGAAAAGGCTCCTCGTTAGTAACTACAAGGAAAGCAGGAAGAAGTTCCAGAAGGAGGTGTGGTTATTTTTTTATCGGGAACATCCCAGCCCACCACGACGTGTACAGAATTCCCAAGAACATTGACCGCTTACAGACGCCCACTATAGCTTAAATGAAGTCTCATACTACATTGCTTAAATATTTGTAAATGTGACGAGTTACACAGAATATTTTTGTATTTCACAAAGTGCTGAAATTTGGAATTCAAATTTGAAACAGTCGTGCATTTTTTTTTTTTAATACTCAAAATATTTAGTTTTGCGGTTTCTTCATCATAGCTATTCAGTGTGAATTTTTTTTTCAATTTGATAAGTCAATTGGTTTTAGTGTCGTACTTAAAACGGTGGCACGCAAATTTTTAAATTTGACAAGCCATTATGCAAAACTATGATAAAGTAATTTCTGAAGAGCAAAATTTAGTAAAAATGTATGTCTGGGAAAGAAATATCTGGTACAAATACGAAAATAATAATATGATAATGAAAATTGCTGTCTACTGTGCCATCAACGAGTTGGTGAAGGAAATGCAGTGAAGAAAAACATCCATTGCTGTGACCAGGGACCAAAGGCGGATGCAGCTCTAGGTTTTTTTTGTGTGTGGGGGGGGGGTGGTAAGTAATTCATAAAAAGTAGCTATGCCTACATCAGGAGGGGTCCAGGGGCTCTCCCCCGGGAAAATGTTGATTTTAAGGTGCACAACAGTGCTATTTAATGCATTTTCTAAACAGTAAATTGAATATATCACTTAAAATATTTGAAATATTTTGAAGGTAAACTACACGTGAAAGGTCGAAAGGGGGCCGGGCCCCCTCTCCCTTGTAACCACTCCTGGCTGTGACGACAGGAAAGGTGAAAGACACACACGCGCAGTTGGCAAAGTGTCGCTGAGGTACTTCACTTGAGAGCGTGTGTGTGTGTGTGTGTTTTTGTCACATGAATTTAGGGTGCTTCATCTAAGCCTGACAAACTATGCAACCCGTCTGTGTTCAAGCTCATAGCGCGAACACTACACTCCGTCCACTGTTACTGCTTGGCGACGACGTCAGAATCTGATGTTATATTACCTATACAAGCATATAATGTAAAGTACGGCTGAGTTGCATAATAACTAAGTCTATAAGCTTATAAAATCATTTTGTTATGTGCCGCGGTATTGTAATAACTGTGTGCTTCGGCTGCTATTTACGCCACGTGTACGCCTTTGAAACCAATTTTACACAATAGAAAGTATATTTTTCGTACCTATCGCCGAAACTGTGGGTTAGTAAAATTTAGCTGCATGCACATACTAACACACAAACTCATTCATTCTCTCTCTTTCACTCTCACTCTCTCTCATATATATATATATATATATATATATATATATATATATATATATATATATATATATATACATACACACACATACAAAATACAATACACGCACATATTATACATACAATACACGCACATATTATAAGGCCTACACACAATACACGCACATATTATACATACAATACACGCTCATATTATAAGGCCTACATACAATACACGCACATATTATACATACAATACACGCACATATTATAAGGCCTACACACAATACACGCACATATTATACATACAATACACGCACATATTATAAGGCCTACACACAATACACGCACATATTATACATACAATACACGCACATATTATA